>CAJNDV010010003.1:32533-60903 GCA_905221635.1 Symbiodinium sp. CCMP2456
GTAGTAGTAGTAGACGTAGTAGTAGTAGACGTAGTAGTAGTAGACGTAGTAGTAGTAGACGTAGTAGTAGTAGACGTAGTAGTAGTAGACGTAGTAGTAGTAGTAGTAGTAGTAGTAGTAGTAGCAGCACTTGTTGCTGTTGTTGTTGTGGTGGTGGCCGAAGCAGTAGCAGTAGTCTTAGTCGCAGTATTAGTAAAGAGCAGAGGGGGGGGGCAGGGGGTGGTTTCGTATATGTTCGTATGTTCCGTAAACTCAGCGCCTGCGGATCGAGGGTTCGCAGGAAGGGGCGCAGCCCGCCCCCTCAACCTTCCCAAGTTCATGGCATTGACAATTAATAATAACAATATGATCGTAATATTGGCAATAAAAGTCATCATGGCAATAACAAGAATCGCAATAATTGCAATAAGTTTCGTAATTATTGCAATAATAGTTACGGTGGTAACTAAGAGAAAAATATAGAAAAAGGCTTCTGTTGATCCATTTTCCTGTTTTTTGGATCCCTACCCCGGAAGGGAGTGGGGCGATTCTTGTTGCGAAGCGAACATTGTTTCGGGCGTAGGCTGTGACTGTGATTCACTGCAACAGTACTAGAATGGAACACAGGTAACAGGGCAGTGCAGCAGGGAACCCAGCAAGGAAACAACAGCGTCTGAGGGGAACAGCTGGAAGGGACAAGTCTTTAATCGCATGCGCAACTAGCAGCGCCCCGAGCAGGCTCTGGGGCGCCTGAGATTCTGCGAACCCACTGGCAGAGACTCTGAATCACCAATCGGCCGTGCGACGCTTTCGCAGCTGCTGCCTCCTTTGCAGCGATCGCTGCAGCCTCTTTGGCTTTTCTGGCCTCGTCCTCCAACACCTGCCCCGCATTGCCCCGCATCTCGTGGCTGAAAGTTTGAGGGACGTTCGAGCATGCAATGGATGCTTGCGACAGGAACAGGGCCTTGGGATCCATCTTTGCCATCATATCCTGAAGTGTGCTTCGTCAACACTCCATCAACAGAATGTCAAGCTCAGCCAAGTGTCTAAGAAGCTGCCATCACTTCCAAACCTCAGAAATCGGACATGATCCGATCGATCCTGCGCTGCCTGCGACCAATGCGACTCAGCTCCCCGCTTGTTGATGCCGTCTGCTTCTTTTTTCAGCTGCTGGCTCTTTGCTTTTGCATCCTTCCTCTTCTGCCGCTTAGCACCTGAGGCACAACGTTTCTGGGCCGAGGACTGGCCTGCAACACTCGGTTCGTCAGCTAAGATGTGGCACGCTTCTTCTCTGTGGCCGCTTCATCTGCGGCTATCGCTGCTTCTCTTTTGGCCTGGAACTCTGTCGCCTGCGCAAAGTAGCCGTTGCCGACATCGTTTTTGTTTCTAGAGGCTCAGGAAAGCGAAACTCCTGGCCTCTTCTAGCGCGGCGTGGTCTTTGTCCATCCTCATTTTCGACGAAAAAAGGCTCCCCAGAATGCTGCATGCTTCTAGGTGCTTCCGAGTGTCTTTTCTAGTCTGGCCTTGTTTGCAACATAAGGAACATAAGTCAAGAGTGCAGATCGTCAAAGGAAAGTGTCAGCATCAGCCCACGACAACAATGACCCCAGATTCGACAACACGCTGAGAGAGCTGCCAGCTCAATCCTCCGATGTTTGTTATAGATCGGAATGGAGCAACTCCCTGATCCGGCGCTACTGCCGTATGTGTTCCAGACCTCCCGCGCACGGCAGGTACAGAATGAAGGATGCTCAGAATGGCAGATGCATGATGCGCCTTCTCAAACTCCGGCCGCGTCTTCACCACTGGCAGCCTTGTGCCACGGCATACCATTCAACTTCCCCTTACCCTGTCTCCGTGCACCTTGCTGGCCGGCTCAGAAGGGCAAGGTGTATTTCTTGCGGACAAGGGTCGCATCGCTCGGAGAGGTCTTGACCTGGGTCTGGCATTGCTCTCACGTGCTTCCAAGACTGCGTTCTGGGTCCAACTTGAAGTTTCCGGCGAGACCTGTAGGAGCCCAACCACTGCAAGAAGAGATACGCAAGATACCCCGTCTCTCGCATAATTGAGGCCTGGCGCTGTAATCTTGTCTGCCGGCCCTGAACCTCGAATTGCCACCGCTTGCACGTTGGCTTTCGAGGGTGCGATGGCCTGCCGTGGGTACATGTCATGAAGGATAAATGATAAAGCATCTACCATTGTCGATCGAAAAGGTGGGCCCAAGGACGACCGGCTCTCCCGATAAGGACCCAAATAAACAGCACATTCCTCGCGCTCTGCTCTGCAGTGAGATGCAGCCGAAGCCCACCGGGACAAACTCAACATGTGGCATCTTGTAAGTGACCCTCAGCCTTGGCCATGCACTCATCTGCCCACCTGAGTTTCAACAAGTTTGCAGCTCAGTACTCAGCAACAAGAAACTGCTATAATCCGCAGAGCAACTGGCAGGCATACATGTCCCGGTTTTCGATAGCCGAGCTGCGCATTGCTAGCCGCCAGCGAGCATTTGTTAATCTCCTCCATGGTCATCCCGGCTTCGATCGCCAGCATGGCTGCCTCAATGATCCCGTGTGGCGAAGAGGGAAACCGCTTTGTCTACAGGCGTCTTCTGCATCCAAGCATCGAAAGCCTCTAAGCACAGAGGCGAGGCCCATGCACAAAGTCTATTTGTCTAATCGTACACTACTGACTGAGCCAAGGCAATTTGAAGCTGCTGCATGCACCGATGCGAAACACTGAAGCCACGCGCAACAACCCTCGAAGTCCGGAGGCAAAGCAGACAAAGGCCCGCCAAGCAACATCTGCAATCGCTGCCCCGAACATCAGCTTCTACACAGGTGAACCAGCCGTGGAAGGTGGCTGGCGGCGTTTTTGTGGTTCTTGACTACATCCGGATCCTTTGCAAGATCACGAAGACATTAAAAATCCTTAAGGCTGACAGCCTTCCAAATGCCGGCGCTCCCCAAGAGATCTATCCCAGAACATCGAGGCACCAACTGCGGCGGGGCTTTGGCACTGCGGCCATTGGACTTTTCCGTAAGACCTGGCGCATTGAGCACTCTTGCGACAATTCCAAAGTAGTGAGCACTTTGATTTACGTAGCTTCGCTGAGCCAGGGTTCTTATCGGCAGCCCACAGCCCTCAACGTCGGCAGCGGTAGAATCTTCTTGGTCGATTGCAAAAAGCAATCAAGAAATGCTTCCACAACACAAGTTTTCGGAGAAGCCTAGACTATACGCAGTGCCACAAAAACAAAGCCGCAATAAAATCACCCAAAACGAATCACCCCTCCAGTCCTCGGCTCTTGGAGGCTCAACCAAGCCACCAGCCAGGCGCCGATGGTGACTTGGAAATAGCAGGGGTCGCAGGGGTCCGGGGCACAGCTGGGTACAGTAGCTCATGCTTTGGAATGTCCGAATATCTGAGGATTGCACTCAGCCAAAAGAATGCTCCGGTCTCGGTGAAAGGGTGAGCTTGGTCAGGGTCTTCGCTTCTTCCATTGCGCTGGACATGCCTGGACTGGTGGTCCGAGCCCCGGACACTCGGCGACGGCACTCTTCAAATCAAACCTCTCCTGTGCAAAGAAGAACAGTTCTTGGTGTCACCGTTTACGGTTGCGTGGAGCGCTTGCTGGGTGGCGGTCCAGCTGCGCGCGAGCCAAGTGCGGGTAGTCTGAAATGGGAGCTGGCCTGGCAAGTCTTTTTCCACGACAGCAATGAATAGTCGTGGGCTTAGTAGCACTGCTCACTCGATGGTTGGCACTATTCGCGTCGCGGAAGTGGGTTGGGGACGGTGCGAGTCGGGCTTGCTGAGGCCACGACATGTTTCGGGCAGTGCTGCCTGGCGCCGCTTCGGAGTAGAGCTCTAAACACAGTCTGTCGCGCCACAGTGGGTGTTGATTCGCTCATCATCATGATCGCGGAATGACGTCAGGGTTATGTAGCCGTTCGCATCGGGTCCCGGAAGATATCGTGCTGAACAACATTGACATGACAGCAATGAGCACTGCTAAGCACGGTCACCTTCAGTTTGCTGGTCCTTCGGCTACACCTTATCTCGTCGCCTGCGGTGCCATGCCAGCTGCTGCCCGTGGCCATGACGGCTCAACACACCCTTCGACCTGACCAAGTCCCGTAGCTGTTCACTCCCTTCCACTGGCTGGGGTGGACGGTTGCCTCAATCACTTGGGCATCAGGTACTCAAGTAATCGCCCTGCGATTCAAAGGCTTATGCAATAACATGAATTTGAATACTTGTCAAATCTTACACTCTGACAAGCTGAGTCTTGTGCGATACACTGGCATGGCTACAGGGATAGTCGACCATGGATCACGTCTGCGGGCCTGTGAGCTGACACAGAATGCGGCACCTTGAGCCGGCTGTGGTTGCAACCAGAGCAGATCAAAGAAATTTGGCGGACCAACAGTCGGCGTTCCCTGCTGCTACAGCTGCAGGCATAGCAGAATTCCTGATCCCTCTTGTATGCCTGCTACCGCAGGCCGCGAGGCCAGGCAGGCTCGGCTTGGGAGCTTCGGGGCCGGCGCCGTGGATGTGACCCTCTCCAGCTCCGGAAAGCTCCAGACTAGTGAACCTATGTCTGCGGCTAGAAGCTGGGCTGCTGTGACGTGCACGACATCTGCATGCACTTCGGAACACTTGCGACTACAGAAAAGCAACACACGTCAACTAATTTCCAGGATGGTACAACAGCTAATGAGGCTATTTACTTCGAAACTCTCCCAACGAGTAGTTTCACGAACGGATGGTAGAAGTATCTCTGCTAGCCAGAGGTCAGCAGCAAATCCGCCATGCTGCGGTTTGATGACCTGCAGATGCTTCAACTACAATCACTTGCAGCATCCACATGAGGATGAAGACTTCTGCGATCATTAGCAGGCTTAGCAAGGACAACACCCACATTGCGCGGTGGTGGGTGATGGATTGGCGAATGGGGCTTGAATGGGGTTGTCGCAAACTAATCATTCGGCTCGTTCGGTGCGATCGCTTTGAATGGATACAGCACTCCTTCAACCTGTCCCAGAACCCGCAACAAACGGAGTCGAAATGATAAGACCTTTATTCCACGCGGCTGTTTCCTGTCAAGCGGCTCCTGCTGTTGCTACGACCACCACCACCACCATCACTACAACGAACACTCCTTCCATTCCTAAACCCCCCGGCACCCCGCGTTAACTCATTATGGCACCACCCCGATTATGTATATTTGAAAAGAGCCTGTGCTGGATCCCAGCTATAACCGGCTTTTCTTCGGCGTTGCTTGGGGGGTTGATTAGTCAAACCCGACATTCGCTCGATGCGCTGATGCTGCGGACCGCTGTAACCTTCATCGGGGGCCGGGCAGTCTGCTTCCAGATCCACGACGCGGCATCTCCTGCACGCGGACGGAGCTGGTGTGACAGCAGGGCACAGACAGCGCTCGCATTGCGGAGAGGTCCGAGGCAGTCGGCTTTGGCAGAAGCGTGTGCCTCGGGCAAACCGCTAAGGACCCGCTGCTCTTGCTCTTCTACAGGATATTGAGCTGAAGCCCAATCGAAGGCTGAGGGTGCTTCTTCTGGTTAGGCCCCATAAACTCCTTCCGCAGTGCCTCCTGATGAAAGGAGGGCAGCCTGCAATCACGAGTGACGTCATCGAGCTCGCAGACTATGCATTTTCTGTCCCTCCCCCCCTGCCCCATAATGAGTGCAATCTCTCTGTCTCTAAAACTCTCCTGGCCACATCGCAGATCTAACTAGATGCAACTACTGCGACAGATCTCTACAACTTCAGCAGCACAGCAGCAGCTCTTTTATCTGCCGACTCCGTTGTGGGCCCTTAAAAGGCTCCACGCAGGTGGCCGGTGCATTCGGTGCTTGAGTCAGCTTGGACATCTTCGCACAATGTCCATGCCACTGGAGGCTCATTTAAGGCTTCAGCTGCGCTTTGAAGGCAACCGTCTCGTCCGGGTCAGTTCACTCAAAGGCCGGCTCTTTTCCACAAAAGGCCTGTGCACTGCAAGCCGTGCCTCCAAAGCGCAAGTGAGCTGCACACTACGAACATTAAATCGATTCTGCCATAAGTTGGCTTGATCATAGGTGTGGTCACCATGAGGGGTTTTCAAGAGCTAGGGGACTTGCCAACATGTAGACCCCTCGGTGGGTTTTTTTTCACGGGCACTTGCCCGTAAGTAAAGCCTCTGTGAAAGGCTCGTGCCACTAGGACCTACTCTCCAGCTGCACCTCAGACAGTGTCAAGTCATCAGCCCGCACTGGGGGAGGATCCCAACAAGCACCAGGAATGCCGCTGCTTCTGGTATCGCAGCACCTCAGGCTCAAGAACCGGAGGCATCTGAAGATGAGCGGAGGTAAAAATCATTGCGGCCGAAGTGCTCGACGCAGCAGCTGCCCAACACTGGTGCCAGGGCAGTCAGAATGAGTGTCAGTCGCGCCCACCACCGGACATCTGGATTGCCTCGAGTAGCCGCGAAGCGCTCTTTGCACCGTGCCCGAATTCGATGCACATTGCAATCAAGTCTTGTCTTTCTCCTGTCCATACAATTGCAAGCTGAGGGGCAATTACTGTTAGTAGTGTGGGCGAACATGTAGGCGCCCACGATCAAAAGAACAAGCGTCGGCAGCACCAGGCACGTGTTCACCTTGGACGGCATCTCTGGTGAATCGTGTCTCAATGCATCTTCGACGTCGTGTCTGGCAGCTGCAGATAATGACACTCTGAAATCATACCAGGGGCGTGGTGAGCACATGCCCCGAGGGTCTCCTGCAGGTCGTTCCCTCAATGCGCCGCGGCCACAATGCACCATGTAGCGCAGTGATTCGGAGCAGTCCTCTTTAGCAACGTCCACCGGGTACTCTGATTGTTCTGCGCGGGCTTTTTGTCTGAGGCCTTAGCCATGCGTCGCAGGCTGCCCCCTGGCTTGAATTGATGAATGACTACCCCAATACCAAGGGCCGCGCGAGCATATGCCACAACCTCTGAATCCATGCCGAGGCATAGCATGAAGAAGCCTCGCACAACCATGGAAAAGGCCACAAGACTACCATCAGCAACACCCTTAAATGTTGTGCCTGGCACCAACGAAAGGATCAAGCCGTGAATGAAGAGCCACGTCACGAGCGGTTGCCGACACTCGGCATCCCACCTGCATCTCTGTAATGATACAAGTCGTCGAGTTCCGTTCCCAAGAACTTACCGGTCCTTCTGCAGAAACACAAGAAATTTTCAAGTTGCTTCGCAAGAGGCTCAGCCAGAGCGGAGCACAGGGCAACGGCAGCTGGAATGGTGAGCAAGCCAGAAACCAGCCCGGCACCACCAAGGACACCAACCTGGACAAAGAGATGCTTAGAGAAAGCACCGTGCCATGGAAACCGAGCACATAGCGGCAAAGTGTTCATTCAAGGCGCCACATAGTTGCAAAGTGCGACGGGCATCACGCACTGGGTCAAGAGAATGACGCCTACTTTTATCCTCGGCTTCGGTTGGTCGATGTTCCACACTCTCGGGCTCCGAAGATGAGCTTTACCCTTGCAAGACTTATCTTGCCCGTGCAAACCAAGCCTCCTTAATTCTTCGCATGGTAGGAGCACGATAGGAGTGATGCCTGTTCCAGTGGTCGTGGTTGTTGTTGTGCTTGTTGTTGTCGTAGTCGTTGATGTTGTCGGCACATCAGGGTGGTAGTAAGTCACCTTGGAGATCAATTAACTCCCACGAACGGGGATTCAGCTTCCCAATCAGCGGCAGCGCGTTTAGTGAGCCAGACTTTCACAACATGCCGCTTCAAGTATATGATGCTCCGGTTAGAAGGTCTTTCAGCAGCCAGTTCTCAGAAAATCGAACAGCGGCCCTCGCCCGGCGAAGCGATTTATAGGGTACCTGGCTGATGCTGCCATTGTGGGGCTATTGGTCGCGCATTCGGGGTGTCGAGGAGGCAGCCGTTCGTATGCACACAGTGTGTCTCAACGGCAAACCCAGGAAATCACATGTCTTGAAATAAGTTTCCCGTCACCGGTACAGGGGTCAGGCCCGTATATCCAGGTGAGGTTGCATGGTTGCATGTGCTGCAGGGGTGCTTCTGCGCACGTGCTGAGCGTGGTATGCACAGTCCTTCCGCCACCTGGTCACGGGTTTACGCTCTCATCGTTCCGCTTCTAGTTTTTCGTGTCGGTTGCTCCATCTATCTGTGCTGGACGTCGTTGTGGTGGGCCTGTGTGGCTTGTGCTGCTTAGGACTTGGATTTCGGTGCTCAGTCTCGGACGAACCGGTCGAGGTTATTGGTGCCCAGTCGGTTGATGTGAGACCGTTTCAAGAAACCCAGTTTACAGGCTCTCGGGCTTACGGTCTGCAGATCCTGTGGTATGGTGGCGAGGTTTTCAGTTTACAGCGAAGAACGCGGAACCATGTTTTCTGAACAAGCCGGGATGCTCTAGATAAGGCTTGATACGACGGTCAAACAATTCGGAACTGAGGGCTGTCATGTAGGCTGTCAAAAATGCCAGAAACATCAATGCAAGTTTACAGCTACAGTCCTGATGAAGTCAAACCCAGGTCACGCAGGCAAAGCAATCAAATGCAATCACCACGCCGACTATATGACATATAAGGCTCATGCAAGCATGCAGCATGCGGCCATAAGTTAAGTTTAGGTGGCAATGAATTGCTCGCCCACTCGACTACCACGGATAGTCGATATCATGCAAGCACTGTGTAAAGTGTAAATGCAAAGCATGCAATTCCAATTCTCAAGCCGGGATTTCTAGCTCTGCTGAACGACAAGGATAATCCCCATATCCCAACCAGCCGAGCTGCTAGAAACGCATACCCTCATGCATTTTCACAGGTTCATGCATTTGCACATTTCGCGTTCCACCCTCGTATCTGCCTCTACATCGACCCGACCCTATCTGAGCACCAACTGTATTTCTTGCACGCCCAAGAAGCCGCACCCCAGACCATAAGCGCCAAGGCCGGCAGCCACAGACACTTGTTCAGGCCCTGCACAATTCGGACTGACTGGCTTTGGGTAGCTTGCTCGTTCATGCAGCCGGTATGATGACTTTGCGTGCCTGCCTGCGCCTGCCCGCAGCAGACTAAAGAGTAAAGTCCAGGTATACTCATGACCATCACCTTTGCTTGGCAGGCGGTTACGGAATCTCAGGCCAAAGTGTGCGATCTGTCCATGCTGCCGTCTTCCGGTGGGCAAATGCACAACTGCGGGCCAACCACGATGATCCCATCGGCCATCAGCCAGGAGCGTAAGGACACCATAGTATCACACTCGTCATCCCAATGGTTTTTGGCCAAGTTCACCTGCACGGGCCGCATATAGAATGTCGCTCGTCTCAAACTTACGCGACATGGATTCAGCAGAAAGGAGGAGTGAAGACACGGTGCACAGCTGCATGTATCAGCTAATAGCTGCCGAGGCCAAGGCAGCCAGCACTGCAGGAACCAGGCTTCCAACAGATAGCAAGCCGCCGCCTCAGCGGAATTTCAGAAAATGTTCCAGCACCCCGCCAAGTTCCTGAGGCCGCAACCTATGGTGAAATCGCAGAACATTTTCCAGCAGGACGGAATCTTGTCTGGTGTCTTCGGCAGGCCGCCTTCCTGCTGGAGAGGACACAGGTTGTCGGATGACGGAGCATGGCATGACTCCCGAGTGAGTATCCGACTTCGACTTCGGCTTGCATGGTGGAGACCGAGGATGATCACGTTCAAGGGGACTGCCTGCAGACGCTCTGGTTAACACATGAGCAGCTCCTCCAGCCTAGCAGCGACCAGCAGCATAAATGACAGTAGAACCACGGTCTCACGGTATGGGATCAAACAAAAACTTGGGATCAAGAAACAATGTATACCAGCCGGGCCAAAGAAACAACTTCAAACACCTTGCACAAAGTCGGGTTTCTCTCTGAAAAGTGCCCCCACAAGCCACCAAGCCGTTCAGTACAACGGTATGTCCTTCCGGTTGCAGCTTGAGAAAACACAGTGATCAAGCACTGCAAATGTGCCGGTGGCTCGGCCATCTTATGGCCGTTCTTGACATGAGCTATGGACACAGCGTCTTACCATTCCATCTACACATTCCACGATAGGATGTGGCGAGACGTGGCGTCGTAAGACAGGGTCTCAGGATGCGCCTCTGCAGCCGGCCGCCAGATCTAAAGCATGTCAAAACTACAGCATCTCGAGGCGAAGGTGCTGCAGACATGCGAGACACGAGGCGCTGAACTGACGCCAGCGGTTAGTCCATGTCATGTTCCGCCTGTTCCACATGCTGAAGCATGTGGCCAGGCCTCTTAAGCCCCGTCTGGGGCAGCATTCGCGAGCACAGCGAAGGAGTTCTGACCAAACCGCCTGTCAATGTCAGAAGTGCAGGCTGTCCCGCTGTCCCCTCCCTCTTCAAAGCTGAAGAGCTGAGACTCAGTATGCAAGCCCATGCCCGCCCTCCCTTGTCCCCTTGCTCTCTGTTGTCCTTTGCTTCGGTGCGAGGGACCTGTTACAGCCCCGCTCGAGGCCGGCTTGGGCCCCTTCAAGGTCCAAGGCACGGGAATCCCTCGCAACCCCCCACCCCGAAGGGATCCAAACATCCTGCGTCCAGCGCAACAGTCTGCGACCTCCCCCTTCTGAACAGCGATCTACACCGCCAACACTGTTCAAGAAGAATACATCGAATAGGAAATTCAGCCCACATAAAATGCTGCCCCCAAGACTAGAACTAGAACCCTAAACACCTGACGGTAGCTTCGGGTTTCGGACTGGGAGGATTGTGCAGCAAATCGGCGAGAGCTTCGGAATTCGCTCGAAGGCATGCAATGGGGGTGAAGACTTGATGTCCGCTCGATTGGTCGGGTTTGGAATTTCTACAGCAGATCGTCGAGTTTCGGAATTCGCCCGAAGGCAAGTAAGGGCATGGCCGGACCGCCCAAGAGGAAACTAAGAAATTCAGCCCCTGGATGTTTTGCTTCTCTGGGTTTTTGGACGAGCCGCCAGGAAATGCGAAATTCAGCAACTGGATTTCTTATTTGCCGGGATTTTTTTTAGCGAAGATCCAAACGTCTCTCGCATGCGGCAAGTGACTGCTGGCTCACATTCATTTTTAAAAGCCTTGCCGCACCCTGAAGTCATGGCGATTGAGGCCTACACTTCAACACCGGGCCGAATTTAAAGGTTCAGCACTGCTGCTCATTCTGCCTGCGGAAAACAAACCGGCATCTCATGCAGATGCTGTTTTCAGGGTCTCGCTTGGCATCTTAATTTTCGTTTTCGTCGCCCATCTTGACAAAGTGTGCAGGTTTTGTGTTCGAAAGAAACTCAGCATATCCAAGTGTCAACACTGGCCCCGTCACGGCGTAGACGCAGGGACAGTGCAGGACTGAGATGAGGGCTCATCTCCTCTTCGGATGCTCTGAGGTCCGCCAGAAGCTCCTGTCTCCGCAACCGTCATGCTTTTTCATGACAGTCAGAAGGCAGATGGCGCCAAACTCCTTGACGATCTCATCCATCACCTCGACACGTGGTGATGGCGATTCGGCTTGGAGTACAAGGACATTACAAGGACTCATTTAGGCAGCGCGCGAACTCGATCGCACAGGCGTTCTGAATCTCGGGTATGTGCCACCAAGTCTCCTTATGTGCCCGCTGATGAAGTCGGGTTAGCAGCCAGACGGGCTAGTCGCCACAAAAGACTGGGCCAAGCTTCCCATTCAGAAGCCTTGGTGTAGGTGCGCAGGACCTCGTCCGTGGGATTCTTCAGCAACTTCGGAAACTCCAAGAGACCCCGGCCTCGAGACTCGAAACGAGCCGAAAAGCCGAAGCACCGCACCGGAAGCACAGACAGCGATGAAAGACAGCGCTTCGAGCGATGCTAAGCGCAGAGGCCATTGTAGATGGTGACATCACCCTGTGCAAGTGACGGGGGTGGGCAGAATCAGCTCAACCGGCCACACCTAGCCCGTACCTCGTACTCCTGGCAGGTGGCGGGAAGGAAACAGCACCCAACCCACGCCCAACGGATAACCTGATCATGCCCTGCATCTTTCAGCAAGTCCTGAACCACGAGCGCGATCAAAGTGTTGCCGACAGGTCTCAGCCAAGGGTGGCGACCGCTTGCACCTCCAATGCGGACCCCCAGACCCTGAACCGCCTGAACCCGCTGAGCAAAGGCAAGCGAAAGGCCGCAACCTCGGAACAGTTCCAGCATGCTCTGCAGATACTGCTTGATCTCGGTGGGCCAGTGAGATGTCTTGAAACAAGTTCGGCAGTGTAGTTGGCAATATGGTAGCCATTAGTAGCCATGCTCAGAGCCGGAAGGATTATACTATATACACACACGTTGAGATATCCACAGCCACGATGACAGAAAGACCGGACATGGACAGGGACAGCCTCACACAATACAATATCAGTACAATATCACACATCGCGGTCGTGTCTGCTGGCGAGTCTCCTCTCGCCGCAAGAACTGCGCCACGCGGAAAATGGGCCCCTTTTGGGAGCCGACCTCTCGTTTTAAACACAGTGGCACCACTCCAAGGGGGGGCAAAGCGCGCGGTGGGCTGAGTTGCAAACGCCGCCTCCGGTAAGCAGCATCGCCTGCAAAAGGCTGCTACAGCATGGGACTCCGGTGGGATCTACAAGCAGCGTTTCTGAGCCTGCGGGTTGACCTGTGACACGATGAAGTAATTGACCTTGGCGAAAAGCGGCTGCGACGCAGTGTCGAAAAAGCGTAGCTGCAGCCGAAGGCTCGTTAAAAAGTTCTGCCAGTCGAGCCATCGGCAAATCCTCGAGACTGGGAATCGGCACAACTCCACCACATCTCGGCGCTCGGCGGCGCTGGGTGGCTCAGGAGCGCTCGGACTGCATGGATCCATCTTGCCACTTCAGGCCGCCTGCAACTGTGGAGAAATCGTCTGACACTTATGTTGCTGCAATGTCATTCGTCACCAAAACAAACTTACAAGCTCGGAAGCCTGACACGTACGGAACGATTTCCCCGAAGCGGTCTTTGGCCAAGAGCTCGCGTGACCTGTGAAGCCCATGATTGGAGCAACGCTTGCTAGCACGAGGCGTAAGGCGCAAGGCCCACGACGGGGTCCGTGCTCGAAGATGCCGGGCACTGCCGCAGAGCACTGCGCGGCAGACCAGACCTCCAGAGTGAACCATACGAGACGATTTTCGTTTCGGAGCTGACCAGCAAGCAGCACACACCAGCTATAGCAGTTCATAGATAGCAGGACGAGGCCACTTTTCGAGTCGCTGCCATGTTGCCCAGGCTTGCGGAGTGCTTTTCAGCAGCTTCTGCCGGTGAGAAGCTGACATTTGGTCACGGTCATCGACTGCCTCAGTCGAGTCACGTCACAGAGCCTCCTCCTCTGAAGCAACAAACCTGATAATCATCAACACTGGTTGCAGCCTACCAGGCCGCGCTGGCAATAAAGTTGTGCACCTCATCCCGCCGCCTACCAAGGAAGCCCAGCTAGAAGAACACTTGCCAGTAAGGCGCGTTCAAGACCAGTTCGAGGTCACGAGGCCTCAGCTCAGAAAAATCGTACTCAAAGCTTCTTCTGCATTCTTGACAAAACGTGAAGAAGCTCAAGTGTCTTCTATCACTTTCCGCCCGCAAAATGTAAACTTGACAAACCACGCAACTTGAAAAAGCAGACATGGCCTTCAGGCACGTTTTATTGGTCGTACTCTGTGGATAGAGTGGCCTCAATACCGAAGTATCCCCGACGGAAACGGCTTCAGTCAGGCCTACAAAGACGACTTTCTGCATTGGCATAGTTGTGCCGGAGATGTCGAAAACCGACCGGCCGCTCCTTTACACCAAAAGACGTCATTTCCGACATTCGTGTCCTGAAGCTCCAAGGTCTTACGAACGAAGCGCACTGCGTGCCGCACGCGGAGAACCAAGAAGACGCAGTGGAAAAGATCTCAAGAATGTTCCGGAATCCAAAGTCAAAGGGTGACGTCCGCCCAAAGCTGCACTTCCAGATGCGCGGTGCCGTGGTCTACGTCAAAAGCCATAAGATGTCTAAAGCTACGGGGCAAGTTGAACATGCAGCAGACTATCTCCCGTGCAGTCGTCAAAGCAGTGGCACAGTGACCGCGCAAGCGAAGCCGTGGCGTACCCCGAGTCTGCGACGCTTGCCGCTTCACGCTGGCGTCGAAACAGGTGGCCGTCCCTTGAGATCATGTCAAACACGCATATGGGGTCCTCAGGGTCCGTCGTCGTCGTAGCAGCCGCAGTAGCCGCTCCACCGGGAGCAGGAGCAGGAGCGGCAACAACAGCAACAGCAGCGGCTCAAGCAGTAGCAGTAGCAGAAGCGGTCGTAGCAGTGGTGCTGGTAGTAGTACTAGTAGTAGGCAGTGGGTAGTAGGTAGCTTAGTAGTAGTAGTAGTAGTAGTAGTAGTAGTAGTTTTTTGTCACCCACTTGGCACGTCAACGACAGCACTGCAGGGTCTTGACTACTGACGAGGTTTTGGGCACGTCGAGGCTCTGCTGCACTGTCAACACCAAACAAACAGCACCAGTCCAGACAAAGCTAAAAAGAAGCAAAGCAACCAATGCAGAGCCTCCACACACCCTGTCTACAGAACCGGAAAATCAACATGTCCAGAAATCCCCATGTCCAGGAGGGATATGGTTTCCTTCTAATTTAAGTTCGCGACCGGCTGCATCGAATGCCCAGACGAAACAAAGTAGTAGTAGTAGTAGTAGTAGTAGTAGCTCATAATAATGACAACAACCGCTTTCTGCCTGTATTTCTCTATTATACTAAGTATATTACAATATTACTATATACAGTACTTTGCTGCCAAACTACTGTACTCCACCTATGGCTGATTACCACAACGACCAAGATCACGACTATGACTGCGGATTCCTTCTTCCAGATACTGCCTCCCGGTGCGTTATACTGTATCCATCTTCTGCTTCCGAAAGCTTCAGTCTCTTCGCATGAGAGCCGCGAAGCCCGCCACAACCAGTTGTACCAATGCTGGAAACCTTGAGACCTTACGGGAGTTTCCGAACATAAGGGACCCTGATATAGTACCCTAAATAGTAGGACCCTTATTATAAGGACCCCAAAATAAGGTACCCTAATTTTTGGAAACTCCCATACAGCCGGCCTGACCTTCCTGAGGCATCCACCCAGACTGAAGGTACCCGTGTCGCCGGCTGCCGTCCTAAAGCAAAACCGTGAGACTGAGCGAAACTATTTCTTCGTCTTCTTGTGTACTACATATGATTCCCTCAGCTCTATTGGCATGCTCAATCAAAGTCAATCATGCCTATGTCAATATATGTCCGTGCACACACATACAAACATGAATCTATGGACCTGTGTCGCATTCCTGTCTTCTTTTCTGTCTGCCATGCTGGAAATACCGGGCTTGGCACAGTCTCCCAGAGTAGCCATCCAACAACGGACCGATGCCTCAAGTCACCCCGCACTCTGCATTCGGGGACAGGCGTGATCGCACTATGCCACGTCCTCAAGAACTCAGAAACGTGTTTGTAATGCTCGGCTGAAAAGATACGGATACTCCACATGTCTATCTACCGGCCACTATAGACCCCAAAACCCTATAACCCTACAATACCTTTAAATCCAAGGGTTTAATGGTTTAGGGTTATTGGGCTTCAAACCCTAAACCCTGGCTCAAGCCGCAAGCCTGAGCCTCAGGCCTGTGACTATCTCTCCCGTGCACCCGCGCAGCCGCATCTCAGGCTTCGTTCCAGTCTGGACACGAGGAATCAAATTGCTCCGGGATCATTCGGATACACAGAGTAGTAGTGCAGTGGAGCTTTTCAGATAGTGGTTCGGTGCAGGAGAGCTGTTTACTACGCTTGGGGATCTAGCAATAGGCTGCGGCAGCGCTCCTTCATGTTCATGTCTTGTCTCATGTCACAGCTCCGTTGGTATTCTATCGTGCTCTTTGGTGGTGCGACATATATATAATATTCAAGTTGTCCGAATGCATCACTATGTGCGCACGACGCTATCACTCAATTCGATCCGTTACGTCGCTGCAAGCTTAACACCTGTTGCATCTTTACAAAGAGTGTCTCTATCTAGAGTCTTCAATCTATGTCTGAACGCTCCCGCACTTACCATGTGTTCCTCTTGTTGCCTCGGGGTCGCTCCACCGCCCTAGATCCATCGCTCAAAGCTGATCTGCGGACTCTTGGTTTGGCGACATTTCCTTCTGAAGAGTCAACGTTATAATCTGCTCCACGCAGACAGGCCTTCACCACGACTAGATCGCCAGCAGCCAGTGGCTTCGTGGTGGGAAGGTCCACGACCTAGCGTTTTCACACCAGTGGTAGACCCATTCGAAACAAGCTCAGCCCTGTTCGTGACCGTTTCTGAGGCAACTGCCACGTCGCAAGGGCCCTTCATGAAGCAGGTCTCGGACCAGCACCACAGTAGACTACACTGCGAAGCAACGGAAGTTTGCGAATCACAGTTATATTGTTGTTACCTTGCAGCTGCGAGACCACTTCAAGGTCAGCCTCCAGGCGCACCTTGGCTGAAGGATCCGATGGCCGGGCAAAGTGGGGAGTGCCACCGTGACTACTTAAGTTCCCGACAAGGGTAACAAACCTCGCCAACAGAAATGAGAGTTGAAGCTCTTTGGCAGCCTTTCACACCTTGCATCTTGGGCCATGGCCCAGCAAGGATCGTGAACTCCGCAGGTTTATTGGGATCGCAATTGGAGAGCCTGCTGCACCTCCACACACAACAATTGCCCTTTGCCCGTGCATCGACAGGGCCACATTCGCTGCAGCACTGGCAAGCCACACTTAGGCCAGCACCAGCACAACCTCACTCAAGTCACATTCGAAGGGCACGCATATGCAATGGCACACCGTCCTTGAGGTCTTTGAAGATTGCTCAGACGTGCTCTCCACGTAGTCAAGCGTGCTACATGCAACGTTACACCTCTCCGCTCCGAAGATGCCGGACCCCATGGCACGCGAGCGATTGTCTGTCACCGACAAGGGACAACGAAAGTATGGCTGTAGGTACCCTTCTGCCAATGCTGCCCATCTGAGCAGCAGACGCAAGAACGAACGTAAACGCCGGCTACATCCATGCTTGCGTATGCAGATTGGATCGTGGCCGAACCGGCCGAACCACACACGATCCAAAGAGAAATTCTACGACTGCAAGGCAGCTAGCGGATGCTAGCGGTAGCTCAACGGCTAGGTTCCCCGTGCAAAGGCTTCTGAGGCCGCCGCTTTGCTATCATGCCTTCCGTCGGCATCACCGGCGCGGGATCGAAAATACCAGGATTGTCTGGCAGGTCCTGTCTGAAGTGGGCACAAGTTTGTGAGTGCTGATGCCAGTCTGCAACTATGCATGACTGCATGTCTCTCTGCGCGCTTCATCTATTTGTCTGCTTGTCTGCCGGGCCAGTCTATATCAAGTGTAACCTGGTTCTAAACAAGATTCCAATTAATTTTTCCTACAACACTGCAATCTGCCAGGTCGGGCCTATTTGTCTAATGCAGCTAGGGTTGCTTTCTTCTGTAATTGGTATGAACGTGTCTTGACAATATCGTTTACCTGAGAAAATTATGATGCCATCCATCTATGTGTCTGTCTTACCCTAGCTACCTATGCTAGCGCGTGCATATCCCTTTCAAAACCTGCGATCGTGCAGGTGTAGGTTTACAAGTGTGCAGAGAGAGAGAGAGAAAAGAGAGAGAGAGAGAAGGAAAGAGAGAGAGAGAGAGAGACCCAGAGAGCGCGAGAGAGAGAGTAGAGAGCAGGTAGGAAAAACTTGCAAACGATTGACCTCTCAAGCGCACCTTGAATGCTAGTGCCCATAGCAGGCCACCCCGACAAAATGCTTACACAAGGTTCGACTGCAGGGAGACACCCCCTTTCCCTGAACCGATCCTCCGTCTCGAACCGGTACCAGGTGCCACCTGCCAGAGTGGAAACCACGGACAAACTGTTGTATCTGGTAGTAAGAACTCGAACCAGGTACCCTCTGGCCCATCCCAACGTGTCAAGGCTACTGCAGGCGCGCCGAAGGCTTTTTGGCCAGACGTGGAGACAAGCCATCCCACCCCCTCTTTCTAAAGTGCGCTGCACCTCTGCACAAACTCAACATGCTGTCATGATAGGTGCGGGAAAGGGGTATGCTCATGCCTACAATTACCCCAACCGCGAACACAAGATTGGTTCCGATTGCAAGGCCGAGAACTTGTCAAGCGTTTACTTGTCCTGAGTTTGTTCAACGAGAACAACTTCTCCCGGCTCAGCTTCCAAAACAAGAGGCCCGAATCACGGAGCAAACTAACATGGCCGTAGGAATAGCGCATACATCACACTTCTTTAAGCTTTACGGGTGCATCTGCATTTCTTCTTCCTGCGTGGAGGAGAGACGCGGTGCTAAATGAGCAAGGGAAAAGGGCTGCCAATTACGTTGCATGCATGGGGGCTTCCGACATGGGAGTTTCCGAAAATAGGGGTACCTTATTTTGGGGGGTCCTTATAATAAGGGACCTATTTAGGGTACTATATTAGGGTCCCCTATTTTCGGAAACTCCCATGACATGTGAAGCGAACCCAGCCCGCACTGCCTTGATGTACACCAGCCAAATCTCTGGCATCGGGTGATCGACCTTTAGGCACAGCCGGGCTAAGCGCTCCATGAGGCATGGCTACTGCTCACAACATGCAAGAACATGTCAGCGAACCGCCTGGTGCATTAACGCACCCGGACACAAGTCTGCCGTCTTATGGCTTCGAAGTAGCCAGACATGCAAAAACTCCTGTGCTCGTTCCTCATCCCAGAAGTGCAAATCCCGCGGAAGCCTGACTGCTTCGTAAAAGCCACTGAGATTCCTTCAGATGATGCTCGGGTCCACACTTGTCAGGACTCCATTGTTTGGCAGACCCGGAATCTCAGCGAACGGCCGGACACTGGGTTTGCGAACTCTTCTCAAGGGTTTGGGGTGGGATTGCAGTGTCTTCTTGAATCCAGTTGTGGAGAGCAGCAAGCAGCCAGACCAGCGCATGCAGGGACATTCTGCGCAGCACATGACGGGCATGCATCAAAGGTTTAGGCTTACCTGCTGGCTCTCGATCAAGGCTTTGCTGGTTGCCCCTTCTCATCCAGACAAGTGCCGTGCTAGGTCCTAAGTTGTGTACGCTTGACTGACAGCCCACATTCATCCGCCAAGGCTTGCAGGATCAGTGTCGCCCCTCGCGTTCAGGGGCCTGATCAAAGTGCCAACTTTGGACCTGCTCCGATGCCGTGTGTACTGGGAAAACACTCACCGCATTGCACAGCCTTCATCCCGGTTGCACCAGATCAGTGCAAACTTATCCAAATGGCACTCAAGTCAAAAGACTTGCCAAACAACAAACTAAGTTCAAACCACACCGCCAGCGACAAACTGTGCTTCTGGGCTTGTTGGAAATCCAGCAAGAAACCACCGGTTCAGACAACCCCGCCCATACTATCCCGTAGACGAAGCCATGCAGAAGTGAAGGAGCTGAGGCCCCGGCAGAACCAGCCAGGCCGCAGAACTCCCCGGTTTGGAGCATGATCATGTCCCCTGCCTGCATGGGCCCTCTTTTGCCCAGCCACTTTTTACAAGCTTCTTTGTTCAAGCTGGTTCGAATTTGCAAATTTACTCAGCACCGTGGCTTCCGCCGCGCGCTGTTTCGACCGTTCGACCGGCTGCAGGCCGCGCCTGAAGACCCACACCTCGGAAGCCTTCGATGACGCAGGTCTTGATCTCCGAGAGAGGCCAGCTCCTCTGTGACGTTGACATGGCCACTCCACATTTGCACAGAAACATATTCGATCGAGGCTGGGGCAGCAGGGACACCTCGCAAACCGCATAATGGTCGCTCTCAGCACCTTCAGCTTCAGCTAGGAGTCTCATCCATACAGTATCACTGTATCACAGCAGCAGTGGGGAGGGCACCAGCCACGACAAATCGTAGAAGCTCGGTTGCAAAGGCACCATCCACATTGCAGCATTCCTCGGCTGTACTAGGTGGCCGTCAGAAACCCTTAGCCCTGCCTACATCCGACACCGCCGAAATCTGAGCCCCACGCACCGAATCCGCCACAAAAGCATGCGCGGTAGGATCCAGGCTGCCTTGCATTCGATTCAGGCTCTAAGAGTTCCCAAGCAAGCAACACAGTCCAACGGAAAGCAACAAGGCAAGGGACCAAACCGGCTCCCAACAAATCAAGGCCATGCTGGCAGTTTGCACTTTCCCATCTAGTAGTTAGTAAGAAGAGGTGGTAGTAGCAGCAGCAGCAGCAGCAGCAGTAGTAGTAGTAGTGGTAGTGGTAGTGGTAGTGGTAGTGGTAGCAGTAGCAGTAGCAGTAGTAGTAGTTTTGTCACCCACTTNNGGCACGTCAACGACAGCACTGCAGGGTAGTAGTAGTAGTAGTAGTAGTAGTAGTAGTAGTAGTAGTAATAGTAGTCGTAGTCGCAGTCGTGGTCGTAGTCGTAGTCGTGGTCGTAGTCGTAGTCGTAGTCTTTTTCGTAGTCGTAGTCGTAGTCGTAGTCGTAGTAGTAGTAGTAGTAGTAGTAGTAGCAGTGGTCGTCGTCGTCGTTGCGGCAGCGGCGTCGGTGGTGGTTGTGTTGGTGGTGTTGGTGTTGGTGTTGTTGTTGTTGTTGTTGGTGGTGGTGGTGGTGGTGGTGGGGCGGGGCGGGGACGGCGGCGGGCTAGTGCTAGCACTATAGTAACTGCACTTGCAGTGGCGCTACATTCTCCACTTTGGGCAGTTTTGGTCTCGGCGCCGGGCATTGCTGCGAAACCTGTCCAGGTCGAGGAGCCTTGGGTTTAATATATCATGTCTATTTGCATAATATACTGTATTCGTTAAAGCTTCCATAATCGAACTGTGCACTCTCATCATTTTCGATGCCGGCTTTTGCTGCATTGAGCTTCCAGCTGCTAGTGCCAGACTCCCGTTGGCCGTGAGTTGGACCTGATGGCCAGGCCAGGCCAGGCCAGGCCGGCTCAAGCGCCGAATCACTGACACAAGGCCTGCCTTGAACCTTGAGCGTAGCCACGGAGCTGTAGGCATCTGGGCGGAACTGGTCTTCAAGCTTTGTTGGTTTCTGCAGCTCTTTGCCGTTCATTGCTGTGCTAGGTTCCGAACCACCGCACGCTGCTACCTGAGTGATCACATGGCGTGATGACACATTGCCGTGATACCGGGGTGCCGAGTGGTTCAAGGGTTCCAGGGCACTTCAGGGAATCCGTTCATGTTTTGGTGCAAGAAATGGAACCACACCTCGTCACTCTCCACAATCTTCATGCGATCTTCGTCCTTGACAGGCTCAGGTGGAGGACCTCCGACCCATCAGATGACCATACATTCGCTGTCGCACGCTCCTGGAGGAATGGCGCATTGATCGTGAATCCGAAGACTGATCTGAGCTTGTACTCCTGTCCGACACTGTGTGGCGACTGATTTGTCTGCGTCTCGCAAAACAGAGACAGGGAACCCACTCCAACCCGAGTAAAGTGAACAGGCCTCTTGCCGACCTGCTGGGATGTCAAAGCCTCGAGTGTCCCAGACCTCAAGACTCGCGAACATCAAGGCCGAGAATAGCTGAAGATGGCAGGCATTCTCTGATCTGAACCTGGATTTGCACCATGGAAGCTTCTCCCACGACCAAGGATGAAGCTCGAAAATGCTTGTGACCCTGTAAAATCTCCCGAAGCGTTGGCAAACACGATTCTTGCGTTCCGTCTTAGCGGGGCAGCGGCGCCGGATTAAGGAATGGATTGCAGAAGATCATGGGTGGCAGCGGACAATCGCTACCAGACCTGATCCTAATCGTAACCTCCCAGCTTCCAACCAATGCAAGCAAGAGCTGAAACTCCCCATTGAGCTGGCACATGCCTCACCCAGCTTGAGAACTTGTCAAGCAAACACTTCGGAGAGGCCACTGAGCGGCCACTGAAGTGAGCGACCCCCACATCGTCTGAGAGAAGGGCTGCCAGCGCACCGTTGTATGCTGCGCTTGATGCAACGAGCTCCTGAGATCACACGAAAGTTCTGACATAGTAGGGTGTGGTTCATCAGTCGAGAGCTGGCTCAATCTCACGTCTAGAGCTCGGCAGTTGGCGTACTGTGTTCTCTCAGTGCATGCTAGGCCCAGGACAAGGCGGTCAGGAGCAAGGGTCACTGCCTCAAGACTCAAAGCTAAGAGGGCTTGCGTATCCTGGCAGCGACTAGATGGTCGCTTTGGGACCTCCACTGTCAGCATACACTCACGACACTGCGTCGATCCTAAACCCCAAACAGTGCAAGAAGGGCCTTCGATGCTGCTGGGTCCACCTGTCATGAGCAGAAGCAACTTTAAAGGCTACAACATGCCAGGAGGGCTTCGGACGACCCAGGCTGGACTGTTTCGGTGTATGTGGCATCCCATGGCTGGAGATGTAGATCGTGAGACGCGGTTCGCGAGTACGAGGATCAGGTGTTCTGATCCCTGCATTTCGAGCTGACTGACTGAAGCCGTTGCTCGGTTCGGAACCACAGGGTGCAACTTAGCTGCTGTGAGTTAGGGGACAGTCCGCCACACACTCCGACCCAGGACCCGAACCAGAAGCTTCCGGGCATTTTGCACCCGGAAATCCTGGAGTAAGGGTACTTATAGGAGCGGAAGGGACTGCGAGACGAAATGGAAGTCAAAAGGCTCTGAAGGCTCTGGGCCAGAGACAAAGGTAGGACGCAGGCGGCTTCCCACGAGAGGCTTCGCCTTTGGCCGCCGTATCTTCACATTGCTCGCACTGCGATCGGGAAGCATCAGCCTTGCAAACAAGTGGTCCTCTAGCTTCATTGCATCGACGACCGAGCAGCCACGACAGCCTGGATTTGACCAGCTCAGATCTCTATCACCGCTCCGATCACAGAGTTGACACCGGCCGTTCTCCACGGCAAACTTCCCAGCCTCTGCCTTCAAAAGATCCTCAACCGGCAGCACCTGATTGGTAGGCTCCCGTGCCACCGGCTTGAAGGACGAGGCCACCTGCCGCGTCAACGCATCCGGGTCCACACGACTCCGAGCAGATGCAGCCGCTGGCCCGCCCGGAGCCACAGGTGCCTTCGGCGTGCTGCCTCTGCTAGCTGCTGTTGGCCCGGCAGGAAGGTCCTCATCACTGGAACTGTCCATCTTCTTGACTGTGACATTGGTCACGTCGTGTATGGCGCGCACGACCACAGACGCCTTGCCAAGCTGCCGAACAGCATCCCTGACCGAGCTGCGGGTTTTCTGCCGGTTGACATTCATCGCTGCCTCTCGTGTGATCCTCCCTGGAAGCAGTTTTGGCGCCATCGGCTGCTGCTTACCACGACGTCTCACCACCTTCTTGTTGCCTGGCCCAGCATGCGGCTGCAATCTCGTCTGGCCGGTCAGCTTTTGCCGCGGTGGTTCCTCCCATCGAGACAGGGGCAGCTTCTTCACCACGGCCTCTGCCCCACGAGGTTCTGGTGAACCGGGCACTGTCTCAGCTGGGCCAAAGTCATCCAAGCCCTCATGCATCTGCGTGGAAACGAGCCGGAGGTAAGCAACCAGCCAGGAGATCTTGTAGAGAGAAGAGCTACTCTGCTGGACACCATTCCCATAGAAGCCCAGGTACAGGAACACGATTCTGCAAAGCGTCTCGGTGAAGGCCGGGACTTCAAAGGCCGTGTCGCACTCCAAGGCTTCAGAGTCCCCAGACAAATCCGATGAAATCGTGGAGTCCGTGCCTTTGAACTTGTCCTCATCCTTGCTCGAATGGGCGTGGCTAACTGGGTCAGGACTGGTGGAAGGCTGCTTCAGCTTTGATTGCGATGGCGTGGGGCTCGAACTACTACTTGGCTTCTCACTCCTTGCCCCAGCCCTGCTCTTCGAGGGCTTAGACTCCGCAGCCCTTCGCTTGGTCTTCGGAACCTCAGGTAAGATGGGCCGGGGAGGCAGCAAAGTGAAGCACTCGGTCGTCTCGTAAGCCCTCCGCAGCTGCTGCTCTGTTACCAAATGCGGCGAGATGTGAAAGTCCACACAAAACTGCCAGAAGTCCATCCACTGCATCTGCCCCGATGGAGCATAACACTCGAAGAGAGTGCTAAAAATATCGCGGTAGAAGTGAACCACATGGAGAACTTCGGGTTCAACTAGCATGGACGTTACGAGGCGTTCCCGGCAGGCCAGGTCTCTTTCCACCACGGATTTCCAGACCTTCGCGTGGCTCTGGTTCTTGCCCTTTTCCGCCTTTTCCTTTTCAGCCTTCTCATGCTCATCCGTGGACTCGCGGCGCTCCGCACCCTGGGCCTTCGAATTCGTATGGGGATTCCACTGGGGAGGTTTGTCTACAGACTCGCGGCGCTCGTGGGATTTCTCTTTGGAGTGTTCATCCCGCTGTTCGGCCTTGTATTCGTGGTTCGTTTTGGTCATGCCTGCCACGTAGGCATCGTCGTAGATCCTAAGCTTCTTCGCCCCTTGCTTCATGCGATCCACGAACTCGTATCTGTCGATGGCCTCGTAATACTGCCGAGCGATGATATCCAGCAGCGAGATAAGCCGGAATCGGTTCACCTCAATCAGAAGCACCGGGGGCATTTGTTTCTACAGCCACGACTTCTGATTGAAGCGCATGCTTCACCTCGGAGAGGTTCCAATGAAATTTCGAACATAATCAGATTAAATCTGATGGCACCCAACAGGTTCATTGTGCAACCTCTCCGGGTCTCATGAATAAAGTACTGAGTTGATGAGCGACACCGCAACATGCGAGCACTTCAAAAGTTCAAGCGATCTGAGGCCTGCACGACAGACTGGACAGGTGCAGTGGGGGCATGGTGTGCTTGCGGAGGGCAGATTCGGCAAGGCTGTGCCAAGCTGTCAAACAAGGACACGGCCCAGAAGTAGGGAACCGCAACCTGATCCACAAGCTCCACCTCCAAGAGCAATCGGCAGAAGGTAGGTCGGTCCATGCCCATGCCCATGGCAAACGAGGGCCCTCGTGTAGACACACACCATCTAGAAAGGCATCGAGATAAGACCAGTACCTCTGCATGGGTGAAGAGCCAACACATCTGAGATCCTTCGATGAAGTGGTTATCCGCCAAAAAGCCGTTCTGTCGCTCGATCGACTGCTTCTCAGCTTGCTCCTGCTCCTCCAGCAGGTCGACAGGTACCAGGCTCTTCACCTCCACGCTCCTCGGCAGAAGAGACTCGAAGTTGGGGATCTCCGAAAAGAGGAGGCCCAGACGCCTCTCGTCGACTTCGGCGGTCCTCAGGCGCTCCTCATCTCGGACCTGCAAGAGGAGGAGCTCCGCCTTCTGCTGCGTGATCAGCAGATCCCGGGCCCTCGCCTCGGAGGCGGCCAGGAAGGCCTTGGAGCTGCCCAAGTCGCTAAGCCCGCTGAGCTCCTGAAGGAGCTCCCCTCCGACCTCAAGCTCCTCCATTAGTAAGGCGGCCTTACTCTCGGCTCTCTCTTTCTCATCGCTCAAGTGAGAGGTGCCCTGCAAATCGCTCAGCTCGGCATACTCGTGAAGGTTGGAGGTCGATCCGAAGGTGGAGCCCACTTGGGCATTCTGCTTGGCTGCGAAGCTGATGCTCAACCTCTTGAAATGGGGACCACCATGGCAATCGAAGAAATCGCTCAGGCGCAGCTGCGAGAGTTGACTCTTCAAGCGATGGTTCCGAATGATGTCTGCCTGCATCAGCCATGCCGCAGATGAGCCCCACTCTTGCCTTAGCTGCTTTCGACTATAAGAACCTTCAACAAGCGAAGGACCTAGCAAGGAAAGAGCAGGCCAGCGGCGCAGTGATCTGCAAAGCCGGACAGCTTGCCACTGTCGAAGTGCTGATGTTAAAGTGGCCAGCATCCAAGTCATCGGCTGCTTCTGCCCGAGTCTCTTGGGGCCTCTCCACTGGCTTCTGAACTCGTGCGCTCTGCGGGGCCGGTAAGGAAAGCCGGACGCCAGGCTCTGCCTTGGTGCCGATCGCTGCCCGAGCTGTCTGTTGCTTTGGCGCCTCTCTTGGACCAAGCTTGAGGCTCGGTAAGAATCCCTGCTGCCCCTTACTCATGGCTGGTCATGAGCTGGTCATTGAGCCGTTTTAGCTCATGACCTGCAGCTCTCGGCTTCCACGCCAACTACCGCCAACCATGGAAGTCTTAGCCTATCCATCTTGGACCCCAGCGCTTCTGTCTGGTTCAGTGTGCTGGTCTGTTGCGTCTCTGCTCTTCCTCGCCTGGAGCCGTCAAGTCGCGTCAAGAGCATCAACTCGCCCGTTCACTGCCAGAGCCCTAATCCCTGATGCCGATCACACAAAGGCTGCAACCGACCAGCTCGCGCACTGTGGGCGCCCAAGACACTCCGAAGCTGACGCCACATGCTCAAGCTCGCATGCTGGACGATTGTGTGGGCTTCCTCCGCTGGCTGCAACAACTCGAGGAAGATCTGCCGAGTTTGGGAGGTGCAGGCGGGACAGGGGAGAGGGAAGCCGAAAGGATTCGGAATTTTGGTGAGCACTCTTCGTCTTGGATTACCCCCAGGATTTCTTTCTGCCCGTACTGGGCATACACCTTCGGGAAAGTCTGGCTGCTCTACAAAGGCCAATCCTGAGGTACGAAGCCCTGAGCTTTCCATAAGCTAAAGAATCTAAAGACCACCACGGGACCTCTGAAGCCTCACCCGCCCGAGTCGAGAAATCTACGGGGGCTTCCGCATGCAGCCCCAACAGATGCAGTCAGAGTATCAGGGAATGCAGCACCTCACTAATGGCCATGATCTCCCTGCTGCGACCTGAGGAAGCTGCTGCATCTGTTACAGAAGTTTCTGACAGCGTTCTCGCCTCCTGACCTGCGCCTTCTTTTCTTCTTTCAGGGTCTGCAGGTCTGCATGTCAACGTAGTCATGCTTCGACCGTGGTAGTGCGTCCAAGAGCTGTGCAGCTTGAAGTGGCTGCTATGCTCAAACCCCGTCCCCTTGTGCATTGCATGCAAGAGTCCAATTCCAACCACTCCACATCAATGAACGATGAAATCCCAGTTTACGCTGCCAACGCTGCCGCCACTGACTCACAACCGCACAAGGCGCGCCGCCAAAACCCTCCCAAAACCTATCTATCGACCATGGGAATACAGCTACAGAAAGCAAAGGCGAGCAGACCTACCTTGGCCTAGGCCTGCAGTAAACTTGGCATGTAAGGGGATGGCTCTGTGCCACTTGCCATCGCAGCGTGCGAGTCCTTCAAAGCGCACACCCAGCCCAGATGCAAAACTTTGATTGATCTGTCATCGCCTGGGAACATGAGTTTCCGGGACGGTGATCCAGGAGCCTGTTGTGGGGACCTTACTCCAGTGACAAGCTTGCACGGCTCGAACGATCGCTCCCTAAATGTCATGACTTGAACAGAGCCCATCGCGTCGCGCCCAGCAGCGCACCCGCCATAGGCAATGCCGCCCACTCCGACTGCATCTGGTGCTCCGAACCTCTCCCACCATCAATGGCAATGATAGACCGGTTTGCATCCTGTAAGAAGCTCAAACTGTTGGAAAGAGAGAGACCCCTCTCAAATCCCTAACATGGTGTGGTTGCAGCACATGCAACACTCTGCTAAACACTTCAGGCGCCGAATCACCGAGACCCGTGCATGACATATCCGTCGTGCGTGGGGTCCAGCAGCTCATCCTCGGCACCGAAAGGCATGTAGCTGACATGCAGTGAATTGCAGTGATGACAGACATTCTGTTGGTCGCATCAAACCCGCAAAATCTGCAGACATCTTGCAAGATCCAGGCCGTATCATCGAACTCGATGAGTGCATGTGCATTCACGTCGGGATTGTTTCCCAGCACGGGCCTAGGATTGAAGGTGAGTGTGCGTGACAAAGTCTCAGCACTGTCGCATGGAACTGTACGGCATGGGAAAGAGCAATGAAACCACTTGGCCCGGCACGATGATGCATTCAAGCAGTAGCGGAGATCACAGTTCCGAGCACTTTCGCGATAGTTGATGAGGTTGCAGAAGTCTTAGGTTGCACGAAACACTGATGCGAACCATGGCTGCAAGACAGTGACATGCGGAAACCACGGAAGGAAGGAAGCAGTCGGCACAGTAAGCAAGGGACGATTCTCCCTGCAAGCCTCCACGACTGCAAACTTCAACAACAAAGACATGTGAGAGGTCCGGAACTAGAAGTGGTTCTAGAGCGTGCCTGCTTGCAAGCCTCCAAGCTGTCACGGCCTTTGAGGCTTCAGGAGCCGTCTTTGGTGGAAAGGCTCTCTCTGTGTCTCCGTCCGTCTCCCTGTCTCCGTCCGCCTCTGTGTGTCCGTCCGTCTGTCTGGTCTCGGTCTGGTCTGTCTGGTCTGTCTGGTCTGT
>CAJNDV010010003.1:61003-82692 GCA_905221635.1 Symbiodinium sp. CCMP2456
GTAGTCAGCAGTAGCAGTCGCAGTGGTAGTGGTTAGTAGCAGTAGCAGCAGTAGCAGTAGCGGTAGCAGTAGCAGTAGCAGTAGGAGTAGTAGTAGTAGTCGTCGTCGTCGTCGTCGTCGTCGTCGTAGTGGTAATGGTAATGGTAGGAATAGTACTTGTTATTGTTGTTAAGAGTACTTATTCCTAACTATAATCGTAGTCGCGCTAATAGTAGTAGCAATAGCCGTTATTCTCATTATTAGAAGCAGTGGTAGTCACTGGTAATAATGGTGGTGGTAGTAGTAGTAGTATTTGTGGTTGTAGTAGTTGTTGTTGTCGTTGTTGTTTTGTCAACCACCGGACACGCCTGTGACAGCACTGCGGGTTAACGAGTCGGCAACTACGAGGCGAAGGACGAAATAAATCCCGGCTTCAGAACTAAGGAAAACACCCAAACCAACACCAACAACCTTAGAAAAGTCTGAAGCCACCACTTCCCCGCTCATAGGCCGAATGATCCTGTTTCCATTGAGGGCCGTCGGGAAGAAATGCGTCAGGCAAGTTCAGGAAGTCACATGGGAAAAACACATACTAAATAACCGAGGCTACACAACCCGTTTGAGAAGGCTCACCAACAGCTGAACCAACGAACCGCGCGGATACACAAAGGTTTGTGGCAGTGGCTTGCGGACTTCATGCCAAAACCACATGATCTGCATTATGCTCTAGGCTGGGGTGTATTCTTTCATCCGAAGGTCCGACATCCAGAAAACTTGATAAGTTCAAAACACTAGCGAAAGAGGACTTCTGATGTCAGGACCTGCAGGGGTTGGAGATTTTTCTGGTGTTGTTTACATTTCTTTTTTTGATCCTTTTCTTTTTTTGGCGGGTGGCGGTCGGTGTCGTGGGGATTCCGTAGACAGTACACTTGTTCACTGTATTTTACGGGATTCCGTGCAGGCGCAGGAGATTCAGCACAAGGGAACCTTTTACAGGAGTCCCGACGGAAGCCGCTCTTTACGAAAACCTTCCGACCCTTTCAAGGAGACGCTTCAGTGTATACGTCCTACGTGTACCATGTAGGTACTTGTAATTCACATATGGTATATATAGTGTGTCGCGGCTGCCGCAACATAGACTATATGGTAAAAACAATACATATATGCTTTCTCTCTAAATATACGTAGTATAAAAGTATATGCTCTCTCTACATATACATACATATATATATATATGTATACATATGTGTCCATATATATATATATGTATATATATATACGAACTATGTATACTATACATACTGTTGATACTCTATATATCTGCATAGTCTATCTATCTATCCATCTAATCTAATCTGATTTATCAATCTATCTATCTATCTACCTATCTATCTACATATGTATACATATATATATATATATGTGTGTGTGTGTGTGTGTCTCTATCTATACAGAAAGTACATAGAGCGCGTATGAGTGTAAACAGAAATTCTACGTATACAAGTCATATCGCAGCAGCAGCAGCAGCAGCGGGAGTAGTAGTAGTAGTAGTAGTAGTAGTAGTAGCAGCAATAGTTATCCTGAAAACCAAGAAGCTCCAGACCCGTGGCCGGCCTGGTTTATCCTTACAGGGTTGGTTTGGAAGCAGTGCGTGTTCTTTGGCTCCAACCCACTACTGGATCACCACAATTGAAATTTGGTATGGCTAGTTTGGCGGGGTCCGCAACATCCAGCGTGATAATCATCAGTCCTACCACGCGTGAGGCATTCGTTGACTGAGTCGGGAGCAGTGCGACGACGATGTCAATGTGATCAGCTCCAGAGTGGAAAGCCAGTCGGCATCGGTGCAAGAAATTCCTTCAAGATGGGCCAGCGGATGCACGAGCTGGAACATAAAGAGTCATGCAAACTAGCAAAGCGGTCCTTTGACACCACTGTAGCGTGGCATTGAATGTGGCAGCAGCTGTGTATTTCCCATCGCACACCTCAAACAAGAGGAGCCGCGGAAGGATCAACCAATGCAGAAGATCCAAGCTCGGTAATCAAAACAGTCAAGCTTGGACGATAAAAAAACGTAGAGCATCTTGACATTAAGCGTGCCAAGTACGACGGGCCGTGAATGGCCGTGACCTTGCCTGGCCCTTGGGCCTGCGGCTTATCTGTTTGCTGCGTCAGGCCTGCCTCTGATTCTGTGATTGGAGTCTCACTGTGTAGCCGATGGAGTGGCAAAACGTTACAGAAGAGTCCTTTTTACCGCTATAATCCCGCTCTTGATATTGACATTACTAGCTGTTACGAGCTACTCCGGACAATGCCTCGAGCAGTGTTGAGAAATCGGTCTTGTCACCACGTTCGCCACAAGAGCGCGCTGCTGCCAGTGAACAATTGGCACCATCCCGGTGATTGGAGCTGAAGGATCTAACTGACAAAGCATGCTTCTTAAGAAATGGCACCGTTTTTTCCAGTGGTTGTTTTGCCCAACCTCCCAACCCCCCACCCTGACTCTCTCCTGCGTACTCCCCCCTCCACTCCTGCCAAAGACAAATGCCAAAGACGTGCTTCCCCATCCCCTTCTGCCCATCACCGATAGAATTTTCACCTTGAATGGACGGGCTCTCCCAATCATCCCCCTAGACGGGCCTCCTATCCACAAGCACCACCTCCGTTCCGGCCGGCTTTCTGCCAAAAATACCGATACGCTTCTACCTGAAAGCTCCCTCCCTGTACATTACGCAGTTTTAAATCTAATTAATTATACCTGACAGGGTGGTTCTCGGTCGCCCCCGAGCCGAGCGCCGGCCCTGTTGCGCATCATCGGACCGCGTTTTGCCATTGGCCCTGGAGGCTCGCCTGGAGGCCGTGGAAATTGCAGGTTTCGGGGTTCGAGATACCTTCGCGTGCCCCGGGGCCCGCGATGGCAGCCTCCCCAACACCGACACGAGGTCCGAACATATGGTGGGTCATCATTTTTTCTGGGGCATCGAGGCGAAGGGGGCGAGCGCACAGGTGCCCATGTTCCGCATTCCCCCATCGAGGCTTCCTTCGTTTCTGGCGTTGTGCGTCTGCTTCAAGTACAAGGTATACGTGTGTGTATACATATATATATATATGTATGTATGTATGTATGTATGTATGCATGCATGCATGCATGTATATATGTATTTTTGGCACTCGCGCTCGACAGAGTCAGGCGAGGATTCCAGAAGACAACAACTAAACCAGCAGAATTACCTTCAACTCCAAGATGCTTCTAACAGTTTCTTCGACGACAGTTCAATACATAACTTCAGCAACAACTTGCAAGTTCATCACGAACCCAAGACTTGAAAGCAGGAGTATCGTTTGATACCACTGCAGCAATCTCCCATGACAGAAACGCTCCGTTTGTAGGTGCATTGACGATCAGGCGGGCCCCCTCATGTCTCATGTTTCCAGACTCGTCGGACTGGCTCATGACCGCTGCATGTTTCGAAACTCAGCGGGCTGGCCCATGACCTTCTTGCTTCAGACCACAGGCAGTCCATGTAGTGGACACGACCATATCAAGCCAGGTAGCTTGCCTTTCCAGTATCATAGGCGGGCAACAGCCCCGTTTGTGCCAGCATCCAGGTACCAGGCGTGGCCAGTCAAACATGTGGGCCAAACTTCGGGACTGCAGATTGTCGCCACAGTGGCTCACGGTTCAAGGTGAAGGCCTCAGACACTATATCCACGTGTTCAGCAGCGTCAGGGCACAGGTTTCCATAGCAGCCTCTATTCGTCAGTGCGTCGCCCCATCACCCATGGGCTGAGCATAGCGCAAAGCGTCGCAGACAGAGCAGTCGGGCACCCACGCGTGCGGCAGTGCAGAAACGCACTGTCGCCTCTGTCTTCCATTCAAGCACATACCTAAGGTTGCTTGGTTGAGCCTGGTAGTCCATGAAGCTGGACCCAAGCGCATGTTAACTTGGCAATCACCGCAAAGCTGCCATAAGGTCCAGGTTTCATGTGAAGGCCCCACCTCAAGGACATAACGTAGCATCGCATCGTGTGACACGGAGTCAAAAGCAGGCCTTAAATCCAGCTTGCCCGCCACCGGTTTAGGGCGGTAGCCTGAACTACCGATCTTGAGCGCCACAGCAGCCGCTGCTACCCCATCAATCGTCCGGGATCCCTTCCTGCATGCAAACTGTCCAGATTTATACTCAGGCCATTTAGACTCCAGCCTCATCAATAGGACCTTGGAATAGATCTTACATAGGCACGGTGTGAGCGCGATCGGTCGTAGGTCTTGGGGGCCTTGGGGCTGCGAGACCTTAAGGAAGCAAACAGATGGATCCCTGCTTCCAGAGCGCAGGAATGGAAATCTCTCCGCAGAAGTAGGAATTGAGTTGGTTCACTAGCTTGTAGGCAGCACCCGAGAGCGCGAAAGCGTTCAGAGCTTCATACGTGACTCCATCAGAGCCAGCAAAAGTCCCAGTCTTGCATGCTGATATTGCATCCCGGACTTCCTGAAGTGCAGAGGGTATCAGGTTAACCCCTTCATGCCGGGACCTGCTCTGCAATGCGGGGATTGTGGCCTGACTTATTGGAGGCAAACTTCTCCTCATAAAATAGTGCTTGAGTTCTTCCGTAGCTTGGGTCTGCCCACCCCTTGATTGGATGTAACTTCCCGCAACCCGAGTTTGTGCCGCACCCATTCTCAAATGTGCAATTGCAGCGTAGTCGCCCGAGTGGGCACGTTCAAGAATGCCTTGTTTCAAGGCTGCCTGAGTACCTCGGAAGCTTGGGTCGGTAGCTAGTTTTGGAGAAGGCCTGGCTGAGATCTTCTACGCTAGGGGAATCAGGCATCTCCGATATCAGGGATGCCCACTTCAAGTTATCGAAGCACCATCTCCCGCACCCATTCTTGCGTTCCCTCCGGTTGAGGTGCTCCGCCGCTGGCACGAGGGACAGAGTAACAAGGACCATGTCATGGTCTCAGGGAAGTGCGTATCTGAGGTCCTCACGTTTAGTTGCATGACCGAGCATGCCGTCATGGCGGAAAAGGACAAAGTCCAAAGGATCCCTCTAGAGTGCCAGGTGGCGCCCACATCCTCCGAAATCCTCAGACGAAATCTGGATGTCAGAAGTTTCAGCTGAGCCACCGGCGCGAAGGAGTCACTAGGGACATATAGGGGTTGGTTGAAGTCACCACCTAAGAATACAGAGTGTTCATCAGGGACTCCTCCCAGTAGCTGGGAGAGGCTTTCTGAGGTGTAAAGCCAGACGTCCACCGAATCCGTGCGTTGTTCGTACGGCAAATGAATCGTGCTTAAGGCCAAAGAAGAGGTCCCAAGGCGGACTCGCATCCGGGAGGGCCGAAAAAGTATGTAGGGTGAGCGGGCGCCAGTCTGGCGTTAATTAGTATGGCGACTGCCAGATGAGTGCGAGGTGGCTTATGGAGGTAGGCGACATAGTCGTCTCCCGCCAGGCGAACATCCAAGGTGCGTGTCTGGCCTGGGCACATGCTTGTAAGGTCACCTACTTCCTGGAGCATTAAAAACGTCGGGAGGGTCAAGGTCGTGAAACAACAGTGTGAGACTATCCAAACTCTTTCCGTGTAAGTTCCAGGTAGCGCACGTGCATGCGAACGAATTATATTGCGCTGCGATCTGAGGCTGGTACACGCTCTGAGTCTTAGTGACCAGCAAGCTGGTCCCTGACAGTGTCAGGAGGGAGCTCTAAAATCCGCGTAATGGTGGGCACGCTGGTCCACCAGCCCGACTCGTTTCCCCTTGCGCCCAGGAACATCATCGCCTCTGGCGCAGGTTCCTGTCTATCCGCCGAAAACAAGAGTTGTTGGCCTTTAAACCAGACAATTCCTTTCCAGTCCGTGTCCATACTCCTGTTCCTCGACACCCAAAGGTTCCCAACCTGTCCACGAAGGTTGGATTTCTTCCCTCTGGCTTCGATGACCTGCCGAAGTTTGACAATGACTGCCTGTTGTACTTTCCAGCGGGCCGGGGGAGATTCGTCAAGGTAGAGCAGTTCTACACGGGCTATATTCGATCGGACGGAAGCACCTCCTAAAGCTGCCTGGAGAGCCGCCGTTGCCGCCTCTCGGTCCTCATTACTGGCTTCCCTAACGGCTTTAGAGAACGGGCTATCGTCAGCTTCTGCCGTGGCAGGGGTCGGTTCGGAGGGAGCAACGTGATTTGGTACAGAACCTACAGCTAACATCTCGCTCCTGTCAGTGGCACGGTCTCTAGCACGTACACGCGCTCTCGCAGCAGGTACAGCAGCAGGAGAGGTGTGAGGAGGCATGTCAGCACCAGTCCCTCCCAGGAACGGTCGTCCCCTATCCCACCACCACCAGTTCCCTCCTCTCGACGGAGAATCATGGAGAAGCAATGTTTCAGCATCAGTAAGATCATCGTCATCACCAAATCGGTCATCGACCTCAGTCTGGGCGTCGTCCGGACCCGCCGCCGATCTCGGGCTGTGGCCGCCGAGACTCATCAAGCAGGGAGGAGTAGACCTCCTGAGCCGACTTCCGTCTGGGAGACCTCCCTGGTCGCAGAAGGGGACAGACCCTCGGCAAGGGAGTGAGAACGTTTGTCTGCAAGAGGGGATCACCCTCGGCAAGAGAGGGGGCTCAGAGAACCAACCAACCAGGTTTCGAGCCAAACAGGACTTGAGCCAATTTGTACATGAAGATGCATATATAATCTATATATTTGTTTTGTTTGGCTCCCGCTTGGCATCACCATATATATATATATATATATACACATAGATAACAAACAAAATAAATATAACTATGTATACATATATAATCTTAGTTTTACATGCGCATCTGTGTGTGCACGTGTTATGTGCGCAGAAAACACGTAATGCATATCGGAATCTAATATTGGTACTGTATCCTTCCTAACACCAGGAATCACCAGGATCTGCTCGCCAAATCACAACCCCCTCCAAGCATGGCCAAGGAACAACTGCATGCCCCAGATGAGCCGATTGTGTTCGAATCTGGTGACGTCTTCCGGTCCGTATGGAGAAAAGTAGCAAGCTCAACGCCTCGCATTTGCACTGCAGCAAATGAAGAAATCGAGTGAAAAAGCTTGAGCCGAGGCCTCTCCGTGTCGCGCACAGTGTGCCACGACCTTGAGATCCGTGACAGATGTCTTCCCTTGCGGCCCCACCTCAGACGTGGGAAAGACACATGGCTGGGGACAGGTCATGACAGGTCTGCTCGTTCTGCTACAATTTCACTCGCCTGTGCTTGGTAACTTAACCCTGGGCCGCTGAGCTGGTTGAGACGCCGGCCTTGCTCAGTGAAGACACGCGTCGATTCCAAGAGATGTTGACACCGATGTGTTGCAGATCCACCGATGCCCAGCCATAGCACAACGACACCTCAGCGAGCAAGCTCAGACGCGCAAACGACTAGTCCGGTTTAGTGTCTGAGCAAGTTAGCCCTTGAACCACATCTCCGGGGCCAAGTGGCATATTCTCGCGCGAACGTTCCAGTGACCAGCTGTTGCTGCAGGTCCCAGAAGGCCTTGTAGGTCAATGTGCAGGTCACCAGTCCCGAGCTCGGGATGTCCAAACGATGAAGAAACCTCGGAGAAAGGCGGAGCTCCGTGGGCCCTCTCGGCTCTAAGACTCTAAGAGCCCTGGTGCCCTCTGGAGTGCTTCACGTCCAGGAGGATGGGGTGACACCGGGCTTGAAAGAAGACCTGTCCACCGCTTTATGTCCTTGAACGTCACTCAAAGGGACTGCAGGATCCTGCGCCTGCTGGTAGCTTGACAGCAGACAATTCTCGTCCTTCTCCAGCTGTTCACCTGATCCAGCTGCGAGGTGACATAAGCCAAGGAGATCAAAGGGTCAAACAGCTGGCGCGGCGCAACTGCCGGTGCAGCTTGCCTTCGGTGTCCACCTTCCAGCCGGCTGGCTTGTGAAGGACGACTAAGCCAGAAGTTTCCCAAGCGATTCCTGCCAAATTGAACGGCCGGTCTGCGCGTGACGCCGCCAGCAAAGCATAGCAAAGCATGCCAGAAACATCCTGGCTCGCAGGAAGAGATGACGCCGCTCCGAATCGACCGACCGAAACATGCCTGGGCATCCAAACATACCACATCGACATGTCCAATCGCCAGATAATTTCACAAGCCTTCTATTGCAACCGAGCAGCAAAGATGCTAGAACCCCGCTCTGCATCCAGCTTGTCCTCGATTTCTGGGATTGTTTGCAAGTAGCGACTAGTGTCTGCAGTCTTGATGCCGCAGTTGACGCGCATGCTGACTTCAGAGCTTCTGTCTAGCTGTATCGGTCGTGCGGACTTTCGCTAAACTGAAAACTCCAGAAGCCCGGTCTGAGCCAAGTGTCACCAAAACCCTGGAAAGCCTTTTGGGCCTGCGCTCGTATTGGATCGGTCAATATGCCGCTGAAATTCATTGCCCAAACCAATCTCCTTTTCTGCTGGGAGGCTTTCTGGAAGAGATGTTGTCAGGTATACAGTTTCCCGGGTGCCAGCATGGCCCCGCTCCCTTCAGCCAGATTCCGAGCCTGGAATCTTCCCCCGTGCTGGCGCCGTGTCTCGAAAGCTGTGACAAGAACAAAAAACACAGAGATCTATGAACCCCTGCCCCTGCCAGCCTGCTGCTCTCAGACTGCCTTGCGACGTTTTACTCCATTACAAGTGCGCTTCCACCAACCACTGCCACTGCAAATCGGTTTCCGACATTACAAGCCCCATCACAAGTCCGAAACAAACCGCTGTCTCCTGAGATAGTCAGCATGCTCCATCATCCTGCTGGGCGAAGACATTTGCGCATCCAAGCCCTGATGCAGCCGCATCTGCACAGCCATGAACAAATCCTCGCAGGAGGGAGGCTCGGACCCCTGTGGTGGGAGGAAACATTGGGTGACCAGCAGTCGTGTCAAGTCCTTGCTGAAGACGCTTGAGATTGCAAAGGACCACACCAAATCTGAGAAGCCTTGTTCGGTAAAGTCACCCAGCATGCTTGTCGATTTCCGCGCGATCTTATGGAACAGATCTGTTCTCGAAATGTTGGCGGTGGCCTCAGTGACGACAATCTGAGAGCCAAAGGCGACAGAAACACATGTCTGCGTGCTGAACACACGTGACTAGAACTCCGTAAAGCTGCAAATGCCCAGGCAGTGTAGCCGAGGTCATAGGCAGTGAACGACTCCAGCCTGGACTTGGTAGCACTTGGCTACACTTGCCGTTGGAAACGATTATATGTGCAAGCATCCTGCGCTACATCGTCAAAGTATGGTTCAGTGAAGAACAGGCATGAAGAATCTTTGCCTCTGAGCCTAGGGAAATGCGGCTATATACTTCAATTCATGCTGCATAATCAAACTGCTGCATGCTGATCGGGCTCTGCCATCAAGGCTCTGTTGCTCCACCTGCCGCGCGATAGCTGCAAAAGTGCCGACACAACGGATGGAAGCCCTCGCGAGCGAGTATGACAAGTTGGCAAGCTCCACCTGGCAGAAGGCTGCAACCGGCCCCAACCAACACAGAAGCCGTCAGTTGCATGAACTACGTAATGGAACTTAGCTTGATTCATGCAAGCAGCGGGTTTGAAGTCCGCCATCTTCTCGACAGAATAACGACAGAGCTCACTCAAGAAGAACTCTTGCTCCTCTTGTAGCCCCAGCTTGACGATGGACCACGCCAAGTTCGACAGTTCGATAGGCTTGCATCTTGACACCGCTGCGCCGTCCGAAAGGAGCGACTGGGTGAAGGACTGTAGCAGAGCTTTCTCTCGTACTTGTGTCTTGGCACAAGACCACATCAAATCTGAAAGGTCCTTGAGGCTCAGCGGCTGTCGCAGCTCTCGCACTGCCTGCTTGGCCACTCCAGCAATGGCAGTGCTCTCAGAAGAGGCGCGAGCAAAGGACCATGTGAGTTGCACCAGGTCCTGCCATGCACGTGCTGCTAAAAAAGCGCAACGCACTTCAAGTCAAAGACAACGGCGGCTCCTTGGAATTAAAGCGCGCCGGCGAGCTCTCAAATATGGCAGCAGCTGCGGCAAGCCACTCCGTGCAGGGTGCTTCTGCTGCCACCAATGCCCAGCTGAAGTTGCAGAGCTCCTTCTGGGCAAGTGGCAACCGGCTCTCCGACGCTTGCTTGCTCTGCTTTGTCGCGATGCCTGCTCATCCCGATTTCGTGACCTTATGAAAACCTTGAGCTTCTTCTGTTGTTGGGCGTGCTTTGACTTTGCGACGAAACCCGAAATGCCGGTCTGAACATCACATTGTTCAGCTGCGGGTCAAACTTTTGAGATCTCAGATGATCTCAGAGTCGCTGAGCTTACCACGGTTGTGCTGGCAACGAGCGTGAGTGCCACGTCCAGTACTTGCCGGTCAGGTGGGGTTACTGTCGGTCCTGTGGCTTAAATTGGCTTGCCTGTGCTTGCGCACTCGTCGTCAGCCTCCTGAGGGTTTGCACCAATTCTCCTGAGCCAATAATTTGTTTGAATTGGAAGCACATGGAAGCACAAACACATCGGTGCGGGGAAACCATCCTCTTCGCGCTTTGCGGCATAATGACCCTAAGAAACCCTCCCCCCGGTTCTCCCTGCTCGCGAAGCCGTAGCAGCAAGGGTGCGATTTGGAACAGCACCCTTCGAGCTGCCACCGCACCTGACCCTGCTCTCAGAGTGCTGGAGGAAAACCTGCTTCGACTGTAGATCTAGACCCGCGTAGACATGAGCAGATGCGACGACGGCAAAACAAAAACAAATCATTCATCGATTCATAAAAACAGCTGACAGTTCGTCGCTTGATGTGCTACCGTTCCTGAAGGCATTTCTGTGTGTGCTTTGGTGATCTACTTTCGACGATAGGTGGGCAGAATCTAGTGGATCTAGATCTAGTACTAGTAGTAGCGAAAAGTCAGCCCCGGCTGCTCTATGCTGCCAACACAGCCTTAGCTGAACTTGAAGTAGCGCACCCCCGTCCAAGACCGAAGAAGGAAAACCCACGATTGCCCATGACAAACAGCCAAGTACAGCTCAGTCTCTTCGGGTCAGCGCAGATGCCTCGGGGGCATCAACCAGAGCTTTTCACTCAGCTCGACTGGGGCAACTTCCGGCGCAAGGCGCTGAAGCAAATGCCCAGGCGATGTTGGCCAACTCTTGACACTTGAACTTCTCAGCTCCCGCCGCGGCTAGCGCTGCAAAGCTGATGGCCAAAGGTCGAGTCAACGTGCCTGAGGATGGTGGCGGTCTCGAGTTACCGTTGGCGAAGCTAAGTCTTCGCAAGTACGCAACTGCAACCTTGCCCGAGCATGGTTCGTGGCGAGTGACAAAGTGTGGCAAAAGACCAGGTCAAGTTGGAGAGTTCTCGCGCACCTCAAATGCCGCCATAGCCACAAGTCGCACCGATACCATCACCACCCCGGCCCAAAACTGTTTCAGGGCCAGATCGCGGCATCGGTCGGCGAGCTCTTGGGCACGGTTTCCGAGCCTTTGGCAGGCCCAGACATCAGCCATCGCCAATGTTGCTGCGGACCAGACCACACTGGACCTTGCAGTCACTTCCGGGATTGGGCCTATGTCGCCTATGTCATGGCCCATGTGCAACTAGAGCGGGCCAGGGCTCTGGCAGGCCAGCGACGGACAACTCACTGCACTTCCCCGCTGCGGCGGCAAGCAAGGGCTGGGCCAGCCGACTGTGGAGCTTTAAAGCGGCACAGGACCACAGACTCTGGGCTAAGTCCTGGGCTCCCATCGCGCATCGGATGCAAGCTGTCCGCCAAAATGCATGCACGCCCGCTAGCAAGCTTCAGGCCGACCAGGTGTTCGTGCAAACGAGCCACAATGGCGCCGAACTCTGCAGAGACCTTACGAATTCAACAATGGATGCTGGCTGTTCTGCTGCTATTATTCACTTGTGTAAAGCATCATCAAAGCCCGGCCTTTGCCAACAGCTCAGTTGCCAAGGTTGCAGAGCTTGTAGAAAACTGCAGTCTTCCCAGAGCCCAAGCAGCATTTGCGATGTCCTGCTCAGTGGAAAACTTCAAGCAATTGCAGGCAGACTTGGCAAGACCCTCTGGTGCAGACCACTGCGGGTGGCACAGGACCGACTTCAATCCAGCCCTTGGCTAGAGATAGCGTTCGATAGCGTGCAGGGTAAGTGCGTGATGCTTGCAACTTCAGCCTGCAACAGGCTTGAAACAGCAAGAATCTGCTCGGAAATCTATTCTGTCCTTAGAGCTGATGGCAAGGAGCTAGTTGCAGCTAGTTGCTTACACTGCGATTACAAGTGGTTATCAACATGCCAGACGCAAGCCTGCTTTCGGTTCGGGCGGCTTTTGGTTAGACAACCGGAAGTTTGGAAAAAACCACAGCACGAACAGTATGCGGGCTGGGGCTCATCAACCCCGATCGCGACAAGGTGCAAACGTTTAACTGGGTGTTCGACTGGTACTCGAGAGGTACGAAGCAGGAAAGCGTGCTTGCGACGAAGATGCTTTTATAGCGTGGACAAGCACTCGAGATCCAAGAAATGATCGTGCGGGAGACCAGAACCCCTAACATGTCGATCCCGCCTATTCTCGCATCAAGACTTAGCAGACTTAGCACCCTGAGCAGACCTGCGGATTGGCGGTCTTCCTTCGCGTGAGCAATTGGATGCTGTCTTCAGCCAGTCTTTGTAGCCGTGCCTGGAACACCACAGAATTGAGCGAGAATTGCGATCGCCGCAATATGAGCGAACATGTGCATGCGCTTGCAGCTTCAGACGCTAAGACCCTTAAGTGCGATGCAGATGGTAACCGCAGATGCACTCGGGCGATGGACACCGTCAATCTGCTCAGAGTTCTGGCGTCGACCTGACTCGATTGGGCACGAGGCATGAGGCATGTGCTCCATGGTCACAGCATGCTTGCACCAGAGAAGAGTGTGGACGTGTGAAGCAATTCCAAAGCAGTCTCTTGGCCTCTGCTGCGTCGCGCAGCAGGCCTGCGGAAGATGCCGGCTCGGGCTCGCGCTAGCAGCCTCTTCTAGTAGCAACAGCTTGCAAATTGCGCCTTCCAGCGGATCTGCGAGCACGTCGATGGCTGCTCGGAGTTCATCCTCCGTGAGGGACTGGCTGACTTTGCCCAGCCGATGGAGCAGATTCTGAGCTCGTCCTTGTGACGGAAGGAGGTTCGTCAAGAAGCTCATTGCGGGCGTGGGCTTAAGCGGCTTTTCTCACAGCGAGGTTGTAGGAACTTCTGTGCCTCTTTCGAGTCGTCCGCCCGTGCGCAATTGAAGAAGGACGCCTCACGAGCCAGGCCATCTATGAAGCGAGTGCAATTATGACCTGCGCCTGACATTTAGCCAGAGCACTCTGATCGGTGCTTCTCCGTGCAGTACCTCGTGTCTTTCCCGCGCCGTAGCCAAAGACAACAGCCGGCCAAGCAACAAGCGACACCTGAGCGCCACAAACTTCAATCTTGCATTAAAGAAGGACCCGACGCTTGGGGCCACTTTGCAAGCACGTCCCCAGATAAAGACCTTCACAAGCCTCCACCGTTTGTTCACCCGTGAACGAAACCGCCCAGTGATCAAGGCACCCGGTGTGGTCCAAGATTTTGCTGCGCAGGCCCTGCATGAAGGCCTCATGCTGCATTCTGTTCAAGCGGATAGCATAGCAGAATGCAAGAGGCCATGATGGCCATGCTGTGCATATTGCAAGTAGTGATATGAGCGTCAAGGTGAGGAGCTGGGTCCCGACTTGATCCTGCTACGCGCCGGCAATAAAACATGGAGAGCCATGGCTCGTGGGGGCACGCAAGGCTTGAGACAAAGGCCGCAGCTGGGATGGATGGAAGAAAAGCTTAGCACTTCTCGACAGTGACGCCCTGACGCAGAAGCCCTCAAACGCGGAAAGGTCCCACACCAGCACATGTGGGCTAGTCAAGTAGTTCAGCAGCATTGGGTACCTCAGAGCTGTGAAGCTGTGTCAGCGTTGCCGCTGCTGACGCCAGCGGCTCTGCCTCGTGTTGCCAGGGAGGCCACTCACCGTAATGTTGATGATGCGGCCGGTCCTTGTCCGGTGCTTTTCCCCCTCTCAGTGCTAACACTTCACTTAACTGTACCTGTCCTGTCGAAGGCCTCCAGAAAAGTCAGATCACCCATGTTGTCCCTGCCAGGCCGTCAGTTGCAGGGGTCTCAGCTCTGTCGAGGCCCCTCGCTTCTCCGCTCCTGAGGATTCGCCCCAGGTGCTCGGACGAGTAGAGTTCCTGCCCTGTTTTCAGGAAGCGGTTCACGTCCTGCGAGGCACGGACACGGCAACGAAACTAGGCCACGAAGCTCGCAGCAGTAGCAGAAATCCATCTCTGTCGGGGCTGCGCAGTGCCTTCTGGCGCTCACACTAAATTCGACTGCATGCGCAGGTCCAGGTCTCCGAAGAAATCCAAGCTGAAGTTCTGAGACCAGGAAAACGTATCCTGATGACGGAGAGAAGCCGACAGATGCCGACAGCCGACACAAAGGCAATTCATCAGTCTGCACACACTCTCAAATCTTGCGGAGTGACGTCCCACATCTCCATGAGTTCCTGGTCACCGTGCAAGCCCACACACCCCCGGTCCAAATTGCAGTTGCATGCTTGCAACAACTTCTAAGACGGGGACTGCATCGGTCCTCACGCCAAGCACTCCGCACCTTTTAGGCATCTTGATATAGAAACCAGACGGACGGGGCTAGTGCTAGCTTCCTCCCGTCTGTACCACTCTTCGCCTGCAACACAGGCCCAGCCCAATTCCCCACAGAATCGTGCTGCATCTGATATGGGTACGACAACCACCTGTGGCCGAGTGAAGTCGTATCCGCTCAATTCGCCCCACGACTGGTAATTAGTGAGATTGCCTCCGTCTGCTTCGCAGAGCTTCGGATTCAACTAAGGGGCAACCTACGACATTCATGACCGTTTCTGCACAGACGCGCCGCCCGAACCGCTTTTGGAATCGCCTTCTTTCGGTCTGCACAAACTCGGGGCCGGACACGATGGATCCGGCTGAAGTCCCACTCATGACGCGTGGGAGCAGCCCGTTGAGGTGCAGCGCCTCCCAGACCGCATGGACCCAACACAGATCTGTGCACAACTGCCCCGTCGGCAAAAAAGCAACCCAATGACAAAGATAAGGGAGTCAAAGAGAGGGCACGACTTCCGGTGCACAGTTGCCACATTTCAAGCAGCGGAAAACCAGCTACTGCAAAGATCTTATGCTGACGACCTTTTTTTATTACAGAGCTTAGCAAAGACGATCAGCACGAGAGGATGCCGGCAGATCAGAAGGCCATGTGCCGACAAGCAAAGCAATCCAACCCCTTTGAAATCCATTTTAACATGTCCGCATCTGGAAGTACAAGCTTGGGTGATGTTGGATTGCCTGCTGGTTTGGATTGCGGTTTGAATCTGTTTGGGTGAACCTGGAAGAGATCCAGTTTTGAACATGCAGCATTCAAAGCAACGGCCCAGTTGCGCAGGGGTGGGGGACACGACATTCCATGAATTCCACAGATCTGAAGGGGATCGAACCACGGAAAAGTCGGCACAGCGATCGAAAGATTGCAACGCCCCCTGTTGACTTGTTGTGCAGTTGCTGCAGGCTTCGCCACAACCCTAAGGTATGAGACACGCGCCTTCACCACTCCGAAATGGTACATGCCCACCTGCCAAGGCTGGGTCCAAGGCAACTACTTGAACTGGGCCACGGCTGAGGGGTGACGCAGGCATCGAATCAACAAACAAACGAACCAATTCCCTGATTCCTGCTTGCACGTCAAGTTTGCTTGCGACGTTTCAACCACTCTCTCACTGAAATCACTATCGAACCTACAGGTCACGCCGTCATTGTAAACTGAGGCGACCCTTTTCAGACGACTGGCTAAGTTGTGTAACTTCATGTCTGCGCGTGGCGATGCTTTGCCATTTCGACTGAAGCTTATCCACATGAGTCCGCTCATTCCAATGTGAGACTGAGGCTTCCACCGATGCACCGCCGGAGAGCAGAAGGGCACTTCGACCAAAGCCATGCTTGGTCCTAATTGCGCACGTGCACCAAAAAAGTCAATACACTGACGACCGCTAACGAGACTTTGCTGGGCTTTGCTCTCGTTGAAGAAGGCCAAGCGCTCGTGAATCGCATCCTTCGCGGCTTACCGGACCATTGGGGCACCACCGTCTGCAAACCAGCCTTCTTGGTCTGCAGATCTGTTCGTGTTGATGGGGAGTTGTAGGAAAATCCAACCCAAGCCATGGCCTGCAAGTACCGGTCGCGAGTCAGGTCCAGTCAATTGTGAGATGCTCAGTTGGGCTGCCGACCTCACACACCGTTGCCACGTACTCCTCTATGACGACTTTCGTGCCGGTGTTGCATGCCTCGTCGGTGCCATGGTGGCAAGGAAGGTACTGAGGTGCAGGTCAGGCCATCTTGCCTGGAAGAGCGCTGGATTGCAAATTCCGAAGTGCTTCCTCAGAAGCTCTCCACGTAACGCCTCGATATGATCGGACTGGGACTGAAGTATGATTCTTTGCCACTGCTTTGCATGCAAAGGCAACGACCTCGGCGAGACGAAACCTAGTATTGCATCTAGTGATCTAGTGCCCTGGAGCCCCAACATTGCTTTGACTCTCAAGTATCTGGCGACGGCTACATATGTTCGAAGCCTGATGCTGACGAGGGTCATACATGCAAGCATCCACGTCGCCTCTTGCCTGGGGTGTCGAGCGGTCCGACAGACGCTTGATCAGTTCCGAAACTTGGCTCAGGGCCATCATTTCTCGGTACCTTTTTGTACGCTCTCCTTGGTTGTGTTGCCCGCTTGCTTCTGCATCCGTATACATCAGCTAACCAGAGCCACGCAAGTGCTGCGAATCGAAGAGTGGAGAATTGTCCTCACCTGCGCTGTCCAGCGGTTCTGGCCATTCATGTCTGAGTGTGATCCGAGGCAAAAGCGCTTCCATTTGTCCTTTCCTTCTGCTTTGTCCAGTTTCTCCCCCAAGCTTTGGAAGGTCTTGTAGTCCGCAGACTTCCTCGTCGGTTTCGCACAACCTAGTGTAAAGAATTATTTATCCCTTTCCCCGGCAAGGCTAGCCTAAGCTAGCCCTGTAGTCTTTGCAATTTGATGCCGCAGACGACACCGGGAGCGGAGGCCAGCCTCCTGGCTTGCTTCAGCTCTTCCTTGTAGACCTTCCAAGACGTTTTGGTGGAGCTGCAGCGACTGAAACAAGTTGTCAAGGTGGCATGGCCTTTCGACTGTTCGGAAGAGCTATCTTGGCAGAAAGAGCCCGAAGCCATCTGCGTGTTCGCCACAGCCTGTTGGAATCTTGAACAGCAGCTTCCGCAGAACTTCTTTCATGAAGTATATATGAAGTATATAGAGATCATATAGATCTTCCTCAGCACCTGACAACACAAACTTAGATCGGCAGATGCTCCTCAACTATGGCCCCGAGACCAACCCACGCAAGATACCTCAAACTCGCCTTCCTTCCACAGGGAATGACAACTTTGCTGCTCAGATCGGTTTACCAGGTCCACGAGCGTCCGCAGGGAGACGGCTTTGGTGAACAAATGCCAAAAGGTGAGCTTGCTGGACGTGGGCGACTTGGGGGTCTGAGTGTCTGCGGACGGTGTGGGTTCGGATGTGGTCAGGGGACTGGTGGACGAACAGAAGGCAGAGCCTTGAGCATCCTGGTTCCTGGGTCACTGGTCTTTGGTGTCCGACTAGGGCAGATAAACAGTTTGCGCTCTGATGCTCAGCGGGAGCTTAGAAACCGTGCTTGGCGAAGTAAGACTCTTGGCACCTAGCAGACCGTTCCCTCGCTGGCTGGGCTTCATTGCGACGGTGCAGGCGAAGCGCACATGGACAACTTCCCAGCTGGGAATCCGACGAGTGTCGCACAATGATCAGTACCGCCAGTGCCGCCAGCTGTCGCAGAAACACCTGTGAAGCAAGAGAGTCGCAGTTCTCCACGGGACAACTAATCTCGATAGTACCTCTGGAGCCAGGACCCGCCAGCACAGCTTCAACCTGGGCAAAGCGTCCCAAACAGGAAGCGAAAGCGATTTTCTTAAGAGCCCCAGCCCTGTCAACAGCACACGAGCTGTTGCTGGCGAAGCGATGGACTTGGCGACAATCCTTACATCTCGAGTGCTTCAGGAGGGCAGGTTTAATCAAGCTTAATCGTAACGCAGAAAGCCATGCACGAGGCACTGAATGCTGCTGAGCTTCTCCATAGCGAGGACAACTCGTGGATTCTCGGCCTAGGCCTATTCCTGTTTGCCTTCGCTGTTGTAGATGTTCAGAAGATGACTACGAGGGTACACGGGGTACACGGGCACCTTTGGCCGCCGCTTCTTGGCACGAAGGACTTCATCGGTCAAGTCGGCTCTTGGCTTCTACAGCTTTCAAAGCTCCAAGCTGACGACATTCTTCCAGGATGTGGAAGAGCTTCTGGGTTTCTGCATGGGCTTAACAGCCTTTCTCGTTTCCGGTAGCAGGGGTTAGAGGATCACATGCATTGCTACTGTAGAGCTAGCAACGAGCCAACGTCGCAAAGAGCAACATCGCCCAAAGTTGTTCGGGCAAAAAAGTTGCAAGCAAGAGCAATCGAAGCTTTGGCGAAGTTCAGACCTGTCCAACAGAGTCTGCATTTGCCCGCCAAAAACGGCATCTTTTACTGTCTGTCTCGGGCGATCTGACAGGAACGGCGTGAAAGCAGACTCAGGACTCCATCTATCCATCTTGAAGGAGATTGGCGAGCGCTTGACACGAGAGGCACGAAGAGAACCTCTATGCACTTCTCGAAATGGACCCTGGAGTCTTTCCAAGTTCACTATACTTTTTCCATGATGCCATGGGCTCTGGTGACTCTAGTGACTCTAGTGGCTCCCCCCAATCACACGTCCGCCATTGCGTTGCTCAGTTGAAGGAGTTCTTGGAGCCTCGAGTGTGTCGCGCAGAAGAGCAACTTCCCCAAATTGTTCGCCGGTCCCAAAGCCCAACATGCCCAACGCACCGCAAACAAAATGGGGGCAGAAAGGGGGAAGAACGGGGGAGTCTAGCATCGTCGAAGGCCCAGGCCGGTCCAGCGTGCCATGTACTCCATGCCCGTGCCAGGACCCACAGACCTGAGCCGGGTTCTCCATTTCTCGCATTGCAGTTGGGCTCAAACGAGAAGTTACAGCAAGTTGACAAACTGCATTCTATAGTCTCATGTCGCATCCCCGGATCTGTGCGAAACACATCAGAGAACTTCCGCCGCGTTTTGTGCATGGTATAGCGTTTTGTCACAGCAAGGCTCGGCAGGTTCTGGGAGGGCTTTTGTTGGTCCTTGATCTTGTCTTGGATGTTAAACCTTCTGCAACAATGCCTTGCAAAGTCGGAAAGCTTGGGCGTACAAAGTCGATAAGACTCCGCAGGCTTTGAGGAAAACGAGGCTGCGGTCTGTTTGAGGCCGAGCTCGCCACCCTTTCAGGCGTTTATCCTCTTTCGGCTTTGGTTCGAAGGCCCGACAATTCTTGTACCTGCACATGGGAATCAGGGCCCTTGAAGGCACCGCAAGTCTTTGGGCGCCTGTCGAAGAACTGCTGCGTGTAGCCGCCTCAGGCCGCAAGCTGCACGGCACTGACTCGTCTCCGAGTGCTAGTCTCGCACCGGTTCCACCCTCGTTCCAGTTTCGCCATCTGGCTCGCTCCTGCCGGAGTCACGGTCAGGAGGCTGAAGGCGACTGAAGCCGCAGCAAGGCGTATGGTCGAACGTTTGGCATTTGCATGCTGCTGGTTCTGCTGTACATAGGCAAGCGCCACGCCCTATGCGGTCCTGCTGGCGCGTTAGGCCCGTTAGGCTGCATGGAAAATGGCTGAATTCTGTTCAACACGATGCCGGGCAGTGTTAAAGTCTGGGCCTCGGTCCGACAGTTCGCGGACTCGTGTGGGCCCATGCATCAGAGATTGGTGGGGCCAATCCCACTGAGTCAGTCTGATTACCCGTCGGAGCCTGCAGAAACGAGCTCCATGCAGAGGCATCCCTAGCGGCTCTTTAAACGCGAGCCTCGGAATTAATGCACGTTAGGAGCAAGGGCACCTGTACCATTCATCATGATTCTACTGCCAGTCGCAGCGGGAGCAGCCTTTGGGCCGTACTTTAGGCCGCCAGGCATGCTTTCCTTTGATGTTCGATCAGACTGAGAAGCATTCTCGTGCCTTCAGTCTCCCATCTCTTTGACAGGTATCCGCATTGCCTCTGCCTGACCAACGTCATCAAGCATCCATATGGCATCGTGTCTCATCTAAAGAAACTGACCGCACAGGCACCTCGGCAAGGTCCTGTTGGGCCTCTTCCGTCTCATGGGCCTGGCTGCATCGTGAGAACCAGCATCATCCTCTCGTGAATTGGACGGCTGCGTTCCGGATGGATGATTGCTTTGTCTAAGGAGTCTTGTCAGCATCCTACCCCAACCGGCTCTTCATCGCCTCGTGGCTTCGGTCAGGACGTTCCTCGTCGGCAGCTGCAGCCTTGGGCCAGCAGTGCACAGGCATGGTCGCAGATGCTGTGACGAAGATTGTGCTTGACATGTTGGAAAATCAATCAATCCACAGATGTGTTTCCTGAATGTTGCCGTCCAGGTGAGCAGGGAAGTCTGTGCAACTACCCGGCTCCTCATCAACATCCTGATGCTAATCGACACGACAAACCTATTTGCGAACGGTGCGAATGCGGAGACATGGTCGGTCACCGCCTGTATCTTTGATCGACTGGCTTGCAGTTTGGGGCACGATCCCCTCTTCGCCTCTCGCTCCTTTCACTCAGCCTCTTCCTTCTTGGGCAGAAAACCTTGTCTCTTCCCGCGCACAAGCGAGCCCCCCGTGTGCACAGTCCTCGAGGATGCGTTGACTTGGGTCACAAGACTTCATATGACTTCATTCAGAAATCCGACGGCACTCTCAGTGGAACTTGCTAACAAGGCTTACTCTTGAGGCAGAATCATGGAGGACTGCCCCGCGTGTCCACCTCCGCCTCAAGCTGCACCGACCTTTGGAGCCGCGGGCATGCTCCGACTCCGTCTCGATCTCGGAGTCTTGGCGTTAAAGTGTCAGGGCACGAAGCCTTTTTTGGCACGAGTTCTCTGCCTCGATCGTCCGCGGGAGCTGTACTCTACTGACTCTGCTGGATACCACAAATTACGCGCGACGTTTTCAGAGCCTTTGACTCCGAACAGCTCTTGGCGTGGGCACTCCGAGTGTGCTCTTGGGTACTCCAAGCCTCCTATCATACTCTGCGGGATACTCTGGCTGCGGGAACTGCAAATGGCTCTCTTGGATCTGGGTTTAGGCCCGGGCACTCCACAAATGCTTTGCAGGATCCGTCGGGGATGGGCACTTCAGGGTTTCTTAGTGGGCCGGGATAATCATCAGGGCTCCCGGGATGCCCTGCGGAGGCGCTCCAGGGAGTCTGCTGATATTCTGCGGGTGGGCTCTTCAGGGGTACACCGTCCAGGGTTCGATAGATAATCTTGGGCAAAAGGTGGGGGTGCGCACCGACGACAGAACAGTAGGCTTCAACACAGGGCGCTTCGTCCCTCTTGTCACCATGGGTTGAATACACATGCCCACAAAAAGCGCAGGGAATTACACTGTTTACTTGCGCGGCAAAGTAAAGGTCGCCTTTCTTCAGTGTGTCAAAGAGCTTCACAAAAAAAAAAAAAAAAAAAT
>CAJNDV010010014.1:5978-76888 GCA_905221635.1 Symbiodinium sp. CCMP2456
AGCCTGCTGCTGCTACGACGATGACGACGACGACGACGACGACTAGTACTACGACTACTACTACTACTACTACTACTACTACTACTACGACTACGACTACGACTACGACTACGACTACGACTGCGACTGCGACGACGACGACGACGACGACCACGACGACGACGACGACTACTACTACTACTACTACTACTACCGCTGCTACTGCTACTCGTACTTCTGCTCTTCCTTTTCCACCTACTGCTGCTGCTACTGGTGCTGCTACTGGCTACTGGCTACTGGTTACTGTTACTGGCCGCTATCCCTATTGGGGGTACGGCGAGTTGTAAGTGTACTTAGATACATACTATGTATATGATCTGTATATGTATATGATACATGTGCAGATGTTTGCATGGCTAAAACTAGCTAGCAAGCTAGTTCGCATGGAGAAAGCTGCGTCTCAGGGTTGATGTTTTAATGTTTCGCGAAGATGTTCAGTACACGTATCACCTTCACGGGACGAAGGCTGGCAGGACCTGTGCAAAAAGATAGTGCAGTCATGTATGTGCAGAGGGGTGTCTACTGTCAAATTCCGCGTTGCAAGCGAATGTTCATGCCCCAGCAGTAGTGCCATTGTAAAGCTAGCAGCACGACAACGACGATAACGGCAAGAAGAAGTTGAACAGGCTGTACTCGTAGAGCCATCAGAGAAGCAGGGCTGGGCGTCGAGCCGAGCTGAGGATGCCCATATGGCCATTCCAGACTTCGAGCCGGAACGCGAGCTTGCACTCTTCGGGGTCTTTGATGGCCACGGCGGAGTAGCGGTGCCCCGGGCAGCTTGCCTCTCACGCGCGAGAGACTTTGCGGCTTACTGGCCAGGTGGCCAAAGTTGCTGCTGAACGCTTCCCCGAAACTTTGAGGGCGCTCCCCGCTTTTAAGCAGGTGCCGGGCCCGGGTCGGCTTTCAAGGCAGCAGGACATAGCAGGACGTAGCTTTGTCTCCGTGAGCTGCCAGGGGCGCTACTCTGAAGCTTTGTATGAGGTGGGGGATGCCACGCTGACAGTCTTTCCAGTACTTGTTGCTTGCACCCTGTCAGTCTTTCTTGAAACTGGATTCCTTCCTGGACAGTCCCGCCGGCAGAGAAAAGGCTGACGATTTCGGTGCGGCAGCGCTTCGGTGACTTACGGAAGGCTTGGAGCTTGCGTCAGGTGAAGGAAGCCACGCCGGCTCCCGTGGATTCCGAGATGGAGGAGGACGCGAGGCGAGTTTAGACGGCTCGGGGTGCTGCAGCGCTTGGGGCGAGGAGGAGCTGCTGCGTCTCCTGGAGTCCGGAGAGCTCGATGCCGACGACCTCGAGGGTCTTGAGGCCGACGTGAAAGAAGTCCCTTACAGTAGAGACCGAAGATGAAGCTTCAGCCATGGGAGGAGGAGGTGGAAGAGGCCTCGCGCCTGGCTGACTTGCCAGCCTTTGTCGAAATGAAGTGCGCAAAGCAAAGGAGGCTGCAGAAGAGGACGAGGAAGAAGCGGCTTCTGGCTCGAGCTCAGATTGGGCCAACGCCGAGGGTCCAGACGGTGTGACCCTGAGCGCCGCGCCAGCGTCGCAGTCCCGGAGCCTTCGACTTTAGGGGCAAATGTGAACTGTGCCAGGGATGGGATGCACAGCCGTGGTGGCCCTGGTCTGCGGTGGCAGCAAACCCGAGGTTTTCCCTCCGAGCACTCTGCGAGGTTTCTTGCGGGCTCATGCAGCTCATGTTGACACGATCTTGATATCTGCTGTCTTGCTTTCCCAACTTGTGTGACGATTTCGACCCTCAAATCCCGAGAGCCTTGCGAGGTTTGCTAGTACGACAAGTCAAAGCCCAACATTCAGTCGCGACGATTACTTGACTTGTTAGAGAGCTCTTGTTGCCAGATAGCGGCAGATAGCGGATCTTGCTGGTTTTGTCGCTATTGCCAATCTCTGGACATCACGTGTGCGACTCTTATTCGTGTCCCTAGCTCTTTTTGTTCCTTAGGGTCGTGGTGTCAAGTTTGTTCCTTAGGGTCGTGGTGTCAAGTGTCTCTAGTTCGGTCTTTAGAAGCCGCCGTCGCCCGCATGCCCGGTTCTCCTCAAGCTGTATTCTGCATGTTGAAGCCTCGTTCAGGAAGTTTGCATCGAATGATCGCATAGTCAGGTTGCCACATCTTGCATCTTATCGCAGCTGCAGAGCACAGCCCACTTCATTCAACACCCTCCCTAAGTAAGCATAGATCCATGACTGGGACGTGATGGCACCCAAGAAGAAGGCTCGCCTTGGGATTCCCGGGCAGATGCTCCGGCGGACCTTTACATTCCGTGCGTCTAGACAGGAAGCCTCTGCGGCAGACGTCCTGCAAGACGGCCCCGAAGAAGAGGAGGAAGCCGGTCCTGGCAAGGCGGCGGCATCCACGTGGCCTCTTGTTGGGAAGTCGGCCGTTGCAGACCTGGTGCAGGTGGTGATCCAGATCTCCGCCGACGGGGTCCAGAACCTCCCAAGGGAGCCTCGCCCCCGTCCTGCGTTGACATGAAGCTCACACGGCTTCCGTGACGGAGGCTGCAGACACTCCTTGGTTTCAGTGGCTTCTGCAAAGAGTTCCGGTGCGGTCCCCGTCAGATGCCTCTTGGTGGGAGTCCATGTGGAATTTTCGCAGGACTGGGGCTTCGTCCGAGTCCGGCTGGGTCAGCTTCTCAGGTGTCAGAGCAGGCAGCAGGCGGCAGCGGCAGCCTTGGCTCCGACTGAGGAGTTTTCCAAGGATGCCGTCATCAGATTGCAGAACCAGGACGGGCCGTGCGTGGCGGCTGTGCATGGCGGCTGTGCATGGCGCAGACAGGACCTGTACAACGACATTGTGCAGAGACCCTTGGTCCTCTCGGTTCGAGACGCCGCCGCCGAAAACGCCCTCATAGGCGGGAGGGCGTGGGCCCATGTGGGCCCGTGGGCATCCGAGAGGCTGAGACTTTGCCCCTTCGTTCCAGGCTCCGCGGAGTTGAGCCTGGTCCCCTTGTTGCACAGCGTGACGGAGGCCATCTCGCATGTGCAGAAAACTTGAAGGGCGGTACGATGCGGTTCGTGTGCTTGCGGGGGAAAGGTGACGGCCCAAGTGGAGCTCAAGCTGGAACCCGAGTACTACGCCAAGTGGTGGAAAGATGTGTGGGGCTCAGTCAGTGCCATCCGCAGGAGGTTTGATTGCGGCGGCAGCATGCGACGGAGTCAGGGCCAGGTGTGACGCGCGGTCACAATGCTGTTGACCTGCCCAGGACGAGGCAGACGACCCCAAGGCCAAGAAGGATCCGGACCTGCTGCTGGGAGAAGAGCTGCTCTTGCTACTTCATCGACAGGACAAAAAGGCCCCGCCGCCCACGGAAACGCCAAAGGACGCGAGACTGTTCACTTCCTGCGCGTCCGGTGCGACAACTTTCAGCTGTTAAGAGGTAGGTTGGCGGATCTGTCGGAAAGAGGGATTGGGCGGATTGGGTCCGGGTTGCTCAGAACAGGAGCGCGAGCCGCTCTTCGAGGGCGAGACTCCGCCTGTGACGGTCCTTTCTGTGCGCCCGGCATGGCCAGGGCGTAGTGCGTTGAAAGCTGGCAGACGGTACTGCCAGGTGACCATCCGGGCTGACATGTTGATAGGTCCCGAAGAGGCGGGTCAGCTTTCGAGTTTGTGAAAAATGAGATTCTCAGCCAGCGGCTTTGCCTCAGGACAGGGATTGCTGGACAACGCTGACTATGGATGTGGCAGGTGCAGAAAGCAGGGACGACACCATCAAGCGTAGCAACGCAGAGACTAGCTCAGAGCAGCGGGAAAGGCATCTTCGCCCTTCCAGAAAGCCTGACGACACTCGGAGTTTCCAGCTCGTGTCTCAGTGTGCCCTGCAGCCAGAGAAGCGATTTCGAGCATCCTGGGCCCCAGGTCCAGACGACTTTCAGGCCTTCCTTGCCGGTACAGTCTGATTTCTGGTGCCCTCAGGCCCTAGGCTATGGATCGCAGTTTTTGAGATACTGACCGTTGCAACTAAACCTTCTCAAAAGTGCCCATGTCCAAAACGTCCGGACATGTCAAGTACGACACCGAAGACGCCAAATAGCTGAAACAAAGACGATCCTCGAGGGGGACAAGCAGAGACGAAACGTCGGCATTCTCGTTCATATTGTCGAAAGCCCCGGCAGTAAAATGTTTGGGCAGATTCCGAAATTGTTTTACTGGGGGTTAGGCTGGGGTTTGTGGGGTTTATTTCATCACAGCTCTTTGTAGAGAACCTGTTTGCTGAATAAACCACGAGAAGTCCGACTTGATCAGGCGCATCCCATGAACTATCAGGGCATGCTGCTCGGGGAGCCCGGCCCTGAAGACACGTCGAATTGGCATCCCCGAGCTCGTCTCTCGCCCGTCGCAAGGTCACTGGGCGAGGGTGCTCTGACGAAAGCCGCCGAGGCGGCGGCGAAGCGCATGGTATCGCCTGGTGTTGAGACATGTTTGTGCACATGTTTGCGCCTCGTTTTGCGCCGCTCCTTGCTCCGCAAAGTCCTGGCTCAGCCAGCGACAGTTTAGGCCCAGGCTGGAGGCCAAGAGAACCGGGCCAAGGCCAAAGGTCAGATGCGACCATGGGCGCGCCTTCCAATTAATCCTATTCTAAGTCACGGAAGGGTTCAGCCATCAAACGTCGAAGGTCGACCCGCAACGAGGCGTAGTGACGGCAGTGAATATCGACAGAGTTGATGTGACACGATGGGTTGCGGCGGCAGCACGCAAAGTGCTTTGCTTCTGCAGGAGGAACCGCCCTGTCCAGAGCGATCAAGTTCGTTTCATCGTTTTTTTTTCGGTGCCAGGAGCCCTTGAAGGAAAGGAACACAGCGGGGCCTCGACCTTGTGAAACTCTGCTACTCGTATCTTCGATGTCATCTGCCCCGAGCCCTTGGAGGTCTAACGAATCTACTGTTGAGCCGAACGATGAAGCACCTTCAGGCGGGCCCCTGTTCATGGTGTGACATGGGTGCGATTCCAGCTGTGCTCTGCCAGGTGATTCCCTACCATGGAAGGAGGTTTGGCATCTCATTGCTTCGCAGCTCACGTTCATGTGCAGTCCACGTGCTGTGACAGGTTGTCAAAGTCGACTCGCAGAGATCAGCAAGATCTCAAGTCACCACAGGGGATTGCACTCCTGCTTGGTGCCCAGTCCGGTTCACTTGTGTTGAAGCTGAATCGAAGATCATCCTCTCAGCATCCGGTTCTGGTGAAGTGACTTCTTGTGAAGCCCTTGCAAGTGCCTGTTTGAAGCGTGACGGCGAGAAAGCGATACCGATGGAGATCAGCACGTGCCAAGGCAGAACCCGTCGAAGCCGTCCCAAGCGGGAGCATTGACAGCCTGCTCAGTGTGTGCTGCTAAGATTTCCCTTGAATTCCACTGCATAGTTCTTCAGCATGGTTCCTGATCAACAACATGTAAGCATGAATAGCAACCGAAAAAACAAGTGGGTAGATCGATGGTCAGTGGACGGAAAGTTCTTTGCAAGCGATCAAGAACGTACTTAATATGTTTGTAGAAGACAAGACATAGCCATACGTAGAACACGTTAGTTTCGCTGTTGCGCCGCGTTGAGGCAGATTTCCTCCATGCTGGCACTGGAGCGTGGGAACCCCAATTTTGGGCATGCAATAACTTGACAGACAGGATTGTTTAGTTTTGTTTGGGAAGTTGATCACAGTTGATCACTCATTCCGCCTAATTTCGAAGTTGATGGATCGCGTTGCTTCTCAAGCGGAAGCGTTTCGTGGTACTGTGCCTAGTCGTGCTTTGCCTAAGGCCGGACATGGAAAACAGCAAGTTGAATGCCAACTTGCGAAAGTTTGCCGTCATCGACGCGGAAGGTCGAGCCTTGCTGCGTTGCTGTGCTCGTCTGCTCGTACTTAAAGGATCATGGGACTTAGTAAGTAGGGTTATAACTAAGGTAACTATACTTATAACCCCAATTAGGGGACTTATAACCTTACTTACTAAGTCCCATCCATGATCCTCCAAGTAAGAGCTGATTTGCAGGCACGATTCCTGAGGAGTTCCCTCGCCTCGCGAGGCCCGTGCCTGTGCCTATAGCCTATAGGCGCCTTTCCCCTGGCCATTTCATGGTGGAGCCAGGCTGATTATAAGAAATCAGGCCCGGATGCTGGCCCGGATCCCAAGGGCCAAAGGGCAGAGAGCTCAGCTTCAGCTTCAGCCTGCTCTCAGGCCGGCCAGGAGCTGAAGGTTTCCAGATGTTTCTCGGAAGACACCGCCGAGTACTCTCTGGACCTCGGCAAAGCCCCGGGGGTGGTGGGCCCGGGGCCTCAGAAACCGATGAGATGTGGCCTTTGATGTGGCCTTTGTCCCCTCAAACGCTCTCTCCTTGACCGCACCTGCGGAGGTTGTCGCAGGTTGACGGAGCCCGTTTTGGCAGACGAACGCTTCAAGCACATAGAGGGGTCCGGCCATCGGACGAGCCAGATCCTGACAGCCGATCCGTCCCGCGCCCCAAAGTTCCGCTGCGGCCAAGAGCCACTGTCTTGAGGCCAAGAGCTGCAAGCCAAGCTATGGAGGAGCTGGCAGGAGAAGGTGTGGAAGAAGAGCATAGGGGAGGGACGAGGGAGCACACCACTTTCTGAGGATCCACGGCTACCAGGGCGACTCTCCGACAAGGAGGGCTTGGGGAGTGCCGAGCAGTTTGAGCGCCAGCCAACACCGTTGCAACTGTGGCAGGAGGAACCGATTCAAAGCCCCAAGCCTAGAGCATCTTAGAGCCAACGGCAAAGCAATTCCGTCTTTCACTGTCTGATGCCCTTGCTCTCGGAAGAGGAGATTTGGATGATTGGCAGTTGCTGTGAGGTTCGCAATCGTCACCTGCTATCGTGAAAAATGAAATGCAGGCCTCAGCCTCAGACATCTTCCCCCCAGGGCCTTTGGGTGGTAATCGCAACAGCTCGAAGGTGCCAGAGGACCTGGTTGCCGCGCTGGTCCTGAGCTTAGTCCAGCAGTGCGGAGTCTGGCCTTCGGAGGCCAGTGCCCCAGCGCCTCAGGATGCACAGCTGGACAACTTCCGCGTCGAAGAGGCGATTCCGCGTGTGGAAGAGAGTCTCCGCGGAAGTGGCCTCTCGTGCCATCAGGAGCTTGAGCTCGCGAGCATTGAGAAAGCAGCTGAAGAACATCGAGGCCCTCATGGTCCACTGACCAGCGCTTGCTGGGTGGTGATAGTGGAGTCTCGCACTCTCGCACATGCCATGCAAAGGCATCGCCGAAGAAGGCATCAGTGCCTTAGTAGAGGGCCTCCAGACAGCCGTGCAAGAGGCCGTGTCACTGTCTGCTGACGCTCCGGTCCGAGTCATCCGATGTCCTCTCATGGCAGGTACTTTATCGTTCTGGAGATGGCAATGTTCCGGAGGTGAGGGCCGGAGACCGGAATGAGCAACGGAGACCGCGGTGGGGTCGCTTCTGCATAGCAGGCTTTGGCTCTGGAAACCAACCACAGCCATGGCGAAGCAGAGTGGCAACGGAGGGAGAACGTGCCATGCCTCGGGTTGTAATTGACGTGTAGCAGGTTTTGCAAGCCTCTTCAAGCACGTTGCTCAGGTGCTGTTCATCTTGGATTGGGACGATGCCGCCTCAGTATCTGCCTTTTTCGGCATGCTGTTACAGTGGGCAGCATGAAGCAGATATGGGTAGTTGTCAAAATTATGGTCCCTTTTGGGGTACCCTAAATAATAGGTGCCGTATTATAATAAGGACCCAAAGCGGGACCATAATTTTGACAACCACCCATATGAAGCAGTCACAGACCCTAAACCCCAAAACAGGACACCATCTTTCCGACCACCTGGCTTGCCACGAAGCCCTGGTTCCGGAACTGGATCCGGGCAAAGGACAGCTCATGGTAGACTCTGCAGAGCCAGTGACGCAGAACGACCGTGCGAGGGTTCACCGGAAAGCATCGGCGAGATTGATCCTGAAGACCTTGAACATCTCAACGCTCTGGACATGGCTGCCTGGAGCTCAGGGATCAAAGATCAAGGGGCAGCAAAATGCCAAGCGTGCAATCGACACCCGAGGCTCATGAGTTCATCTCTTGGATGCACAGTTGCGGCCCCAGTGCAGCTCCTCTTGTGGTGTGAGCCAGGCATAACCGTTCCGAGGCAGGAGCACGCTGGTGTGCATTACGTTGTCTCAGAGACCGTGGGTGGAAATGCGCCTCACACAGCTGGATGTTTTTTTGTCACAGTTCGGTGATACGTGGCCCTGCACACATTTTCTGACATCTTGATCAGGTCGATGAAGGCGTTCATGCCGCGCTTGGCTCAGCTGTGGCAGGCCCGCCTCAAGCGCATCTATTCTTCGAGGAGTCCGAGTTTTCTCTCGACAGGAATGTGAGATCTCGGTGCACTATGCGGTTGAGGAGTATGTTGCCACGCCCAGCAGGCCAGGAGCACGCGGACCATGCGGACCTGGGCGACATGACGAACTGATCGTAGAGCGGCGCGCGCCGAGGCAGGGCCATTGGTGCCAGAAGCCCAGCGGCGCCGGGGGTTTGGAAGGCACCGCACCGGCCTCGGACCATCTGGGACCGGTGTGAGGGGTGTCAGAGCTTTGCAAGCGACTTGAGCCAAGGTGCTGGAGCTTCACATGCGATCCAACCGCAAGCGCAAGGCATCGGCCGCATTGGCCGCATGTTCATCGCTGCCCGAAGAGCCCCCCCTTTTGACAGGTCATGGAGCGCGTCCTGCGGAGGTTCTACCGGAAGACCAGCAACTGTGCGGAGCTTGGGGCTGGCAGGGCATAGCCTGATTCACTGATGCAGCCTTTGCCTCTGCCTTTTTTTGAGGTTGGCTGCATGCCGTCAGCGTTGGCGATGGCTTGGCCGAGAGGGATGCCCTGCAGGCTCTCCGGATCGCTCAGTTCAGCCTCAGCTCTGTCTCTCGCTGTCAGGAGATCTCCATGACCCATCAGAATCCAGCCCAAGAGCTCGGTGCCAAGATGTCAGAGTCGTGTCCATCTTCTCATTTGCGCCTGATTGGGGTGCGGTCAGGTCCGATGCGAGAAGATTCCGAGTGGCACTGCATGTTGATGCTGGGGGATTGATAGAGAGCAGCAAGTCTTGAGATGTGGCGCAGTCGCTTTAACTGGAGCCGTATCGGTGTGATGCCAGGTGAAGACCATACAGATGATCGAGGATCCTAGTTGTGAACACATCAAGATGCAGCTTGAGGCCGGTGTTGTCGCTGTTTTTGTCAGCGTGGCGAAGTCGGAATGTCGGAGTGGATGCACATCGAAGCGCTCGACCCCAAACGGCGGGGTCGGCGGATGTCGAGGGACGCAGAGTCTCGACAATTCGTAGGGTAGTGATTGCCTAGACTTGTAGTTGAAGCACAGCAGCACCGGCAATCTTCAGGGTCGCGTTTTTTTGCTGGTTCAGTGGCCAGGTTCTCAAGAAGTGGACCCAGGTCATCATTAACAGCGACCAGGAGTGTGGGAATTGCACCGTTGCAGCTCGAACCTCTTATAACTCATAATGGTGGTCATCGCGGCCAAGTTCAAAGTTCTTTCGGCTGAAGTTCTGAAGAGGTCTCGAGTGAAGGACAGTGGGGAGAACTCAGCCATGCAACTGCCTGCAGGACATGGATGCGGTGTTTGGCTTCTAGTGAATTGGCCTGCCGCGGCCCACAGCCCCTTGTATAGCGTTTTCTGGCTGTCTCCTTTTCCTTCAGGCTAGAGTCTAGAGCTGCAAACCTTACCGGCCTTGCCGTCTGAGTCCTGTGCCAACATCTCAACTTGAACGCTGAGAATGTCCTAGTGTTTCGTTTGATGTGGCACACTACAGGACTCATGTTCCGGCCGTGTCAGATCAACTGTTGACAGTTTCAGTGTTTCACTCACGGTCCTGTTCAGGAACAGTGCACCGAGGGGTGCAGTCTGTATTCCGTGGATGCCGATCGGTACATTGACATGGAAGAGAGTTGAACGGACATGGTGTTGGCAATCCACAAAGCAGTGTATGTGGCCACCTCGCAGGAGGTTGCTCAGCGTCCTGCCTTCGCAGATTCAGCAAATCTGCGAATAAATCTCGAGACGCCACCGGTTGCTAATGGCAGTCGCTGCTCCTGGCCATATGGGCGTGCCCGCCTTCCTACAACCCAAGCCTTGAACCCTTGCTACAAGCCCTTACTTGTATCACCGTGTTTTGCACAGAAACATGGCCTGGAGCCTTGGAGCCTCTTGGCGATTTGCGACTCGCGCTGGACACAGAGCTTGGATTGGAGCTTGGATGATTTTCCAGGGCATTGCGGAAAGCTTCTCAATTGCTTACAGCCCGCTTTGGTTTGTCGGTCCGACTCGTGAATGGTAGAGCTCGTAGCAAAGCTTGACCGACAAACCAGTTAACGATCAGTGCTCGGACATGTTCCCATGAAGGTGGGAGCCTTGGGGACGTCGCCGTCCTCTTCCGCTTGGTCTGAGATAGGAGTTATGCAGTCTGGAAAACAGAGGCGTCGACTGCGACAGTCTGCAGGTCCACGACCAGATGCGAAGTTGAGCACAGAAGACACGGACCATGGCAGGTTAAGCAAGAGGAGGAAGCGGAGGCGCGACCGGTCGGGAGCCTGGCGATGAGCGCACTGAAGCCGCCAGCCGCGCTCCTTAGGTGCCGTGGGAAGAGGAGCAACGGCGCTTTTCGCCATCTCTTCGCTTTCGGAACGGGCAAATGATTCGGTTCCCTTCACGCACAGATCTGAGGCCGTGAAGGGCTGTTTGTTTCGTGTTGAGGTACAGGGGGCGACGCTTCATCGAGGAATTCAGGAGCATGCTGAGCAATTCCGGTGGCGTGGCGTCCCCGGCATGCTGGCCGATTTCTGTCTGAGCCAGAAACGGTGTCCAAGGTCTTCATGAACTTGGAGCTGGAGGCACCGGGAACCCAGCGTCCGGTAGCTTTGCCGCTGGCACCCCTGGCAGGAGAAGGCGCCGGCGGACCCCAAGAAGCCGAATCCGCCAGAAGCAGCGGAACTGGCCAGGCGACTTGACTAAGCGTCGGACGGGAAGCTCGATGCAGCCATCTACTACTTGTAGTAGTTGAAAGAAACCATTTGTAGTAGTACTTGGCATCTCATGATGTCACATCATGCACGAGTTTCGCGCAGTAGCGTACTGTATCGTGCAAACTATTTTGGCATATCTCATCTTGTCATTTGGTTTTGGCTCAAGCTGTTTTGGGACAAGAGAATCCAGTTTCAATATGATCGGTTTCGTTTGCATCCGTCTGATCCCGGCTTCGAACACGAGACTCTTCACCTGTGGATTACACTTAGTGCGCTACTGTGCACTAAGAAGGACATTGCCTGCTCTCGAAGATGACTCATATCATCTCACGTGGTACCATGTTTTGGCAAAGTACCGTTCATGCCGAGTCAAAAAGCACGACTCGGGACCATACCATTGTATGCAAAGGTTGAACCCACCGTCCGCCACGACATTCTTGTGTGAGCTAAGCTACCATGTCGTATCATACTATATGAGAAGATGTCAGCAGCATCTCAGTGTTTGATGTTACTGAATTTGATGTCACATGATATCATGACATCATTATTGCTTGCAATATTGGAGGATAATATCAGGACATGTTTGGAACATGGTGTATGAAAAAGGTTTAGGATGTGAGCCGTGTTGCATACCGTGCGAGGCCTGGAGCACGAGCACGCAACGCAAAACATAGCATGAAGTATGTTGGGCAGCATGCCATGGGCGGTAGCAAGTATTGCAGATCGCAGCGATATTAAGCTGCTGCAGGTAAGTTCTAAATCAAGTACCAAGACATATATGGTCACGCGCTCCGCGCCCCCCCTCGCCCCCCCCGATGGACCACCCCTCCCGCCCTTGGGGTGGGGTGTGGGGTCCTTCTTTGCCTTGTGGGGTGGTTGTGGGGTTTTGTGTTGGTTTCGGGTTCAGTTTAAGCTTTTGAGTTTTGGGTTTAGGGTTTCGGGTCAAAGGGTTAAGGCTTCGAGTCGACAAGGGCTTAGGGAGGGTTTGGGGTGTAGGTTCGTCAGGGTTGACGGTTTATGTTCTGCTTTAGCATTTAGGCGAGGTTTAGGGTCGGGTGTAGGGTTTAACGAAAAGAGGTTAAGGTTAATTAAAAAACGGGACTCTGTGACCCCTGGCTGCCCCCGCCCCACCCTCCCCAGCCGCAGCAATCCATCCTCCGTACCCCTCTCTGCACACGCCCCTACTGTACCAGCCCATACCATGAACGCCAGATATATCCATGTCTGGGTTCTATATGGTGTGATTCCGTTTGGTACTGTGCTACACGGCGTGTGGCTATTACCTTGGTATGACATCACACATGTCATGACATGTATGCATAGTATCGGAGAGATATGACATCATGTCTTTACGACTGCGTCTTGTTTGCATCAACGGATCGAGCAGCTCCTCCCCTAAACCCTAAACCCTAAACCCTAAACCCTAAACCCCCCCAATAAAAGGTCCTGCTCTGGCTGCGCCTGGCTGGATCTGCGTAGCCTCATCGCCCCCGGGGCTCTCCGAGTGGAGTCCACTTGCGCCCTCGCAGAGCTGGCCCGCTTGGATTTGGTAGGAAAGAGAGACGGGACGTGATTGGTTACATGAAGCTACGGGCCATGCAGGAAGGCTCGGACTTGCTCCAGAGCGCCTGCCTCAGTTTCTTTTGCAGTTCGTCTGTGTTGTCGGAAACTTTTGCTAATTGAAATTCAGTACCGCATGCATCCCGCTTCGGTGCCAGGTGCCGGCACTTTCCTGAGCCTGTCGCTGGAGTTGAGTTTCGATGTGACCCCAGCTGAGAGCGAGGACATGAAGGCCGTCGTGGTTGTACTGTGAGCTAGGTGACGGTGTAATTATGCGGCCAGGTCCATCCCAGCAGCCTGCTACCCCATCGGAAAGATAGTCCGAGCAAGTTTTCTGGGTCGGATGGTGCAGCCACGTCTTTTCATGAGGCCGGCATCTGACGTTGATCTTGCCTTGAATTTCCTGCACTTCGCTTTGCCGGCCCAACTCGATGGGAGGCTGTCCAATGGGGCTGCGAGGCGACGGATGCCTCTAAGGCTTGCTGTGGGTGTTCGATGCACACAACGAGGCGATCTTCAGAGACTGCCCGAAGCTTGGCAGCGTGCCAGCAGCTTGGCAACCGCACTCTTGCTCTGGACAGCATGGATTGGTAATTCGGTTAGTCGTGGCCGTCGTGGGCCGAGGGAAGAGGCCGTGGCACAGCTCAAAGAGGTCGGCTTGAAGATTCTCTTGACGTCTGTTGCCATGGCACTCCATGCTGCATGCCGTCGGGACATCTCGTCCCGCAGTTCTCGAGACGGTGGGTGCGCAACATGCGGAGGTCAACAGCTATGAGGATGTAAAGCAGCATCTTCGGGAGTCGATTGCCTGGCACTTACGTCCCTCGCACAGATCAGGAGGTCTGGTGCGTGCAATGATGCAACGGCCAGATCTGCGTGTTTCGAGAACGACTGCGCAAGGAGTCCCGTGCCACGGAGTATCGTTGAGTGACTATCAACTTGTGCAGGAGAGCTCTGCAGTCCCGGGACGGCCTTTGAGAGGAAAAGCAAGAGAAGACTTCATCTCGAACGCGCCACTCGTCAGCGGTCCACCGTTTGTCAGGCTCGCAGTCGTTTCACCGTTTCGGCATCTCCAGCCAGCAGAGGTATTCCTATTTGCAGCTGACTGCAGCAGAAGTGCTGGCCAAGCTGTACCCGGCGTGTCCTGGCGGCAGAGAGGTGGCCCATGGGCTCCGAATTATACTTTGAATCCACCTCTGCAGGCCCGATGCTAAAGATGAAGCCACGGCCTCAGGAGCCTCTGCCTGATCGCCTGCCTTGGCCCTGACCGTTTCAAAGCCTCCGATGCCCGCAAAGAGGCCGACAGGTTGGCAAGACTCGCATACGAGGCGCCAGACATGGAGCAATGGATCGAAGGGAGCTGTGTAGCTGCATGGCTATGTGTGCAACTACCGCTGCCGGCATACCAGTACAGGCGGAACTGGTCGGCAAGTGGGATCGTGCTGCAGCTCTGTTGCAGCTGCTGGGCTGCAGACGTGCAGAGCGAGCGAATGCGAGCGAAAGGGAGTCACGGCGCTTCTGAGGAATCGCTTCCTTCTCCCGGAGCTCGGCCTGCGCGAGGACCCTTCTGCTGCGGCCCTAGGGGCCACCGCGGCGGGATCCTTCTGAGTATCACTTCGCCGAGTGATTCTTGCCGCTCAGGAGTGGGTGGCCTTCGCCAAGTTCTGTGCAAGGAGACGGGGCCGGCAGGCTGCGGCCGAGGAGGCCCTCTGCCAGGCGCGGCTCTGCGCCGCTCACGCTCTGCTCACGCTCTCTGCTCACGCTCGGCTCACGAGCGAATCGATGGCCCTCCTTTCCGGAGGCGGCCAAGCTGATGGGATCTGGCAGAGAAGCGTCTCCCGAGCTCCAGCTCGAGGCTTCGCTCTCGGCTCTTTCTTTGCACGCTTGAGGCTGCAGGCTCATGCAGGCTCTGGCTGTGCGGAGGTGGAGCTCTTCCTCGGCTGCCTCGTTCTGGTTGGGCTGTCGTTTTTTGCAGCTGTGCCTTGAAGTTTGCCTTGGATTCCTCTCAGGAGCGGGGCCGGTATGAGGAGGCAATTGCGACCTTTCAGGCGAAGCTCGACAAGGCGGGGGCTGGGGCTGTCTGGTGACTTGGTGAGGAGAGAGTTCTTCTCCGCACGCAGGATGTTGCGAATCCAATGTTTCGGTTCCTGCTGGGGCTTGCGCTCTTCGTGCCTCCTGGCAGCCTTTTGGATCCATCGCCGGAGCCGGGGCCTGCACCAAAGGGGCTTGCTGAGGCGATGCAGATTTGATGAGCCAGTGGCCTCAGACCTCATTTCGCGCTGTGGCTTTGGCAAAGTCCGGCCTTTCCGTGCAGGGGCCTTGCCTACCTCGAATCTTCCGGAAAGCCTCGCGAATGGTTCAAGGCCTGCGGCTGGCGCCAACTGAAGCAAGCGACGGAATTTTGCGTGTTTGGCTTGCAGGGCCTTCCTGATGAAGCGGCCATCGTCAACAAGCTCAAGTGTGCTCCCCATGATGGTTTCGGCGCATGATCCGCTGCCAGTTCTGGTTCTGCCTCTCTTGCCCCCTCCCAGCTTTCTCCAAACCCTTCTTGATTCTTTGGCGGTTCCGATTTCGGAAGATCCCTGCCCCGTCCCAGGGCCTTTCGGAAGACAGATGGACCCCCCAATCTTCTGCAGCTGGCGGCCCCGTCCTGAGCCCTCGTCCGAGAGACATCGAGAGACCGAGACGGGGACCGAGAGCTTTCTCTGCCGAAGTTCCAGGGCTTCTTGGAGCAGCTCCTGAGCTTCGGGCTCCCGAGTCTGGTCTTCACCTTCCTAGATCAAACTGGCTTGCTGCCTCAGGACACCCCCATAGAACGCGCTCTTAAAGCATTTTTTTTGTTTTTCTTCCGGGCGTTTCATGTTTCCTGGGTGCAGGAGTGCCTGGCTAGCGAGAGCATGGTGCTGATTGATGCCAAGGCAGTGTGCAAGCGCAAGTTGCTTCTGAGCTGCTGAGAAGTCCAGGACGCAATTCTAGCGATTTAGCGTCTGGAAGATACCGATCGATGTATGTGCAAAGCTTGTGCTTCAATATCTTTGTTGCAGTTCTTGTTTTGGTAACCTCAGCACGACGAACCAGCAATGTGCGAAGTACTTCCGCGCGAGGGTTATGCGACTCCGCATGCTCTGGGCCGTTTTTACCCGGCAGTTGGTGTGTATCCAAGTCGGGCCTGCGCAAGCAAGATGTGGTTTCAACTGAGGGCCTCTTGCCATGTGCAATGTTATCGGACTCCCAGCCGGAGATGCTCAGACGCGAAAGTGTTAAGCATCAGACTCTCCAGAAGGTTCGTGTCCGGTGCCTCGGCACGTGCTTTGCTGAGCAAGAGGAGGAGGAGCTCAAGTTGTTATTCGCACACGCTTCTAAGGTTTTCGCGTTTCTTAACAAGAACAGTCTTAGCTGTGTTTCGTGTGTGATGAACCATGAGGGGAGCAAGAGGACGAGGAGGAGCCTGTCATTCAAAGGCACTGTGCAGAAATGTTCCAAGCGCCTACGGCGATCCGAAAGGGAGTTCACAGGCGACCATACCCATTTGCACACAGGATGTTCCTGGCAACGACGGCCTAAAGCTGGAAGATGCATCGAATCCGGTGGGTGTCCAATCGGACTTATGCAATAGCCGGCTGAGAGCTACTGGAAACTTGGCCAGCGGCAAAATTCCCTCACCGTTCACCTTGGTTGCGGTATCCAGCAGCGCCAACACCATCGCACGGTACGTCTTTGCCCATTTTGACACAGACGAACTGAGCATTGGTCGTTTCAAAGTGGACCGATCCCATCAGGGGAAACTGGGGCAATATGATTCCCCATAAAAATGACCCTTTGTGGGCTGATGAACTCAGCAACTAGGGAAAGGGCCAGGTGGACTATTGCTCCAAGCTGCAGAAACCAACGCCAGGAAGAAAGGCTCCAACCACTCGGAGGTAAGGCTGTCGGTGCCGGAAAGGAACGAGGCGGCTATCAAATGCTACCAACAAGCAGGCTTCTCAAGACACCGGCGTGTCGAGTTTCTTCCCCCCATCCGCGAGCCGTCACATGAAGATTAAATGGCTGCGCATGGAGAAAGCGGTGTCTTAAAGTTAATCTTTCAGGGTTTTACGGCTGGAATGTGTCACTGCGTGTAGCATCTTCACGGGACGAAGGGCAGGACCTGTGCAAAAAGACTGTGCAATCATGTGCAGCGGTGTTGAGTTCCGTGCTGGATGCAGGCCTTGGCTCTGGACCGTGACTGGCATGGGGCCGTCGCACGTGTGGGGCTTTGTCCCAAGCCAAGCCTTGGCATGGCCGTGGCCATGGTCTCTCAGGCATCCAGCCGCTGCTCTCGGAAGCTACCTACGAGGCCGCAAAAGTGCTGAACTCACTCGCTTTCGGGGGGGAAGTCTCGGTCTCCGTCGTTCGGGGAAGTTTTTGCAGGTGTGCAAGCTGGCCGGGGAATGCTACGTTCAGCTGCAGGACTTTGACAAAGCGCTGCAGGCCAAACAGGGCTCTCTTGCTCTGATTGCAGTTTTCTTAATCTTCTGGATGCGGCTTGATCAAAAAGGTCTTGCAGGCAGCACTTGCCTTCGACGACAGGGACGAAGACCCAGCGCTGTACATCAGATTAGGCATGAGGGGGATTCCAAAGCGGGCTGCTTGGGATGGTCGTGGTGCCGATGTGGCCATACGTGGCCCCATGCGCCCAAAAGCCATGAACAGGCTCCGTGCTGCTCGTGAAGAAGCGTTGGAACCAGGCTGCCCTTGAGATCCCTCCCTGCGCTGCACTGCGTGCCGTCTTGGCGTCTTGGAGGCTCGCGACGCGTTCCTCCGATCCATCCAGGCCAAGTCGACGGCAGAGGCCTGGCTGGGGGGGGCCCTGGGCCTGGGCCACCGGTCGTCGTCGTCCGCGACACGTGTGGTGCAGGCATGGAGTGGCGTGGCCTACGCCGAGTTCCGCTCAGACCAACTGTCGAGCTGTTACGAGGCCAGGGAGCCATAGCGAAGTCGCCACAAAGCCACTTGTGGAAGATCTTTGATCTGCGCAATGCTCCTCCGGCGAATGCACAGCCGCGAATGCGCCCGCGCAGGCTCTCTGTGAGGCGAATCTCCTCGACACCGAGCGAACGGACGTCTGGGCCCTCCTCTGCCTGGTGCGCACCTGTGCACAGCGAAGAGTGAAGCTGATTTCGCAGAGTCAGAGTTACTGTAGGGCACTGTACTGGTAGGGATCTGAAGGGGGAACCTTTGAAAGGTCTGAGTCGGTTTCAGAGTCCATATGTGAAGTGCACTGCAGAACTTGGCTCGTGGCGTTTCCTACGGAGGTGCCAACCGAGAAAGCAGCTTCAGCTGCGGTACTTGCACTTGCAGGTAAAACACAAGTAGGCGCTAAACCTGACATGACTTTCTCCTGTCTTATCTACCCGTCAATATGTGGTCACTCTGCAGGCTTGTATGCATTTGGGGCCTGCGACACATACACACATTGCCCGTAGACCGCGTCCGGTCATCCATGCATGTGTGAATAGACACACCAACGAGGCTCTGGCCTTATAGAGCCTCATGGACATGTTTAGAGAGGGAGACAGGCAGGGATGCCCTAGACTCCTAGACGGGAGAGGAAGACTTGACATAAGTCCTTTTTTGGGGTCGAGCTTGGCCTGGCCATGGGTTGCTGTGGCTCGCTGGACAAGGAGTCGGTGGAGAGGCCCTGCTGGGGACCGAATGCACCTCCATGCTTGACTGTTCTCCACATTAGACTTTGTCCATTCGCTAAAGACGTTGAGGCTGCCGGCCAGGTTTGTAGGTCCGTGGCTTGTTAGGTTGTTTTAAGTTGACGTTCTGGAGCTTAGTTCAGATTTCGTCGTGCCACTTCAAGCTTTGACGAAGCTTCGGCGAATGTAACAGTCGCAGGCTCGCGGCAGTGGAGCAGGAGGCAAAGCAATTTGAGTCCGCCACTGGTAGCGATGGCTTGACGGAGATCGGTAAGTGTGCCAAAGAGCTCCGCGACGTTTTTGAGGATGCTGTAGTCCAGAAAGGCAACATGGTGATTGCAGGTCGGGTTGAGGACCTGAGTGACGTTCTCGTGCGAAACCTCATCGGCCGAATCACCGTGGACTTGCTGAAGCCGGGTGCCGCAGAGTACAAGCCAGTTACAGATCGTCTCATGGCGATCGCCACCGACCTGGATGCTGTGCGAGCCACGAAAGCCACTAAGCTGGTGCAGAATCAGCTAGACAGGCAGCTCCAGACCATCACAGCTGCCCTGGAAAAGGCAGTGGATCCTAAAATCACCAAGATCAAGGCCTTGCACGAGCGGCTGAAACAGCCCGGGCAAGAGAAGACGGCTGTCGCGGGTACCAAGGAAATCTTGGACCTCGCGGCGCAAGCGCAGAGCTTGGCCCCCGAGGTGAAGGGCGTGGCGAAGTCACTGTTGGAACCGCTGGTGGGCCACGCGGTGTGGCTTTTGGAGGTCGAGTCCGCCTGGGCCACCAGCGCGGAAGGTTGCGAGGAGGTCCTGAGCCTGGCGAAGCGCATCGACGAGATGGCGACGAAGCTTACGGCAACGCTTGGGGCCACATGGGATCCGCCCATCACCCCTCAAGTCGAGGGCATCAGAGACGACAGCGCCAAGGCAGCCTGTGCCCAGCTCCTGGCCGAAGCCGACAAGCAGCTGAAAAGCGACAACGGCGGTGCGGCCTACGATTGCTTACAGGCGCTCTTGCCCTGGTGGCCTCTGCTGAAGAAGAGCCACTCCCTGGAGATCGTGGGCCTCTTCAGCAAGATGCAAACCTACGCGAGCGAGGCCTTCTTGCAAGCCACCGCCGAGGGACAGACTTCCACCGCCGAGGAGATCCGGGGCTTTGCGGTCCAGTTCGACGAGCTGCGGGGCAAGTTTGACGGCCTGCCGCCCGTGGCTTCGGGTCGTCCTCTGGGAGAAGTTCTCGAGACCGGTGAGGCGAGAGTTCAAGCTGCAAAGGCACTGCAGACCATCGACTCCGAGATCGCCAAGGAGAAGGACGATGACGACACCACCAACTTAAGCCTTGCTGCGACAATCCAGGCTCTGGAATCTCTGGTGGTGGCCTGGCCTACAGCCACTTCCAGCGATGCCGGAGAGCTCCAAAAGCGCATGCTGAGCAGCTGTGCCGCTTTGGAGGCCTGGACGTTCGAGGCCGTCACCAAGGGCCCCGTGAACCAAGTGACGAACCTACTGCAGTTCGCGGCGGAGTACGACGGCCGCCGCGTGAAGCTCGCAGCGCCCGAGGCCGAGGCCGCCGAGGCCGCCGAGGCCGCCGCTTCGGAAGCTCTGAGGCCGCGCCTGGCCTCGGAGGCCGCAAAGCGATTCCTGCAGCAAGCCGACCAGGACTCAAAGCAGAATAAAACACGCACCTCTTTTTTGCCGAGGTAAGGAAAAGAAGACCCAGAACAAAAGCAGCTAGCAAGCTCTCCGTGACGACTGCCCTTTTTTCGTTTTGCTGTGGTCTTGCCAGGAGCTGGCAAAGACCAGCGGGATGAGGGCCAACCTGCTGCTGGAGAGCCTCAAGGCTGCAGCCGCCGCCATCCCGGGCGAAAGCGGCTCACCCGAAGCCCGCACGGTGCTTCTCAGGGTCATGGCCGCCACCCAGGACCGCCGGCTTTTCATGAAAGCTGGCGTAGAGAGGCTTCAGGAGCAGATCATGTGCTTTACGGTTTGCGAGAAGCATGTTCCGCCCTCCTTCCAGTTTCTTTGTGGTGTGCCAGCAACGCACTGCGACTCTGCATCATTCCCGCTCCATTCGGCATGCAACTAGCTGCATCGTGTTTGAGGTGGACCATTCTTGCATCATCATCATCATCATCATCATCATCATCATCATCATGCTCATTGTCATCGACTCTCGTAGCCATCATCATCGTCGTCGTCGTCATCATCATCATCATCACTGGGCCTCAACTTTTGTGGCTGCCTCCAAGCCGAAAGTTGCTGCTGGCAGGACAGGCTTCTTGCATCTTTCGCAGATGTCCTCACTGCCGATGGGGAGAATGAGAAGAAGGAGGTGATGTTGCTGAAGTTTGCAGAGTCTGCTGATGAGGTACAGAAGGCCTGCTCTATCGATGGCATGTCGCTGGTGGAGGCAATGAAGCAGAAGCGGGTTGAGACGACGGAAGAGCTTACAAGCAGGCTCGACGACCAACTATCGGCAGGACTATCCTCCGTCACTGATCTTTGTGCACTTGCGCGGCTTTGCAAGAAACTGCCAAGTACGGAAACTCAGCACTTCCAGAGTGCGGCGGCTGTTGCAGAGAAGTTCCGGCAGGTGGCTGAATCGCAGCCCAGTGTGGCCGAGGAAGCGCTTCAGGGCATAGAAGGTGTTTTGCAGGCTCTTGCAGACTTGGGCTGCGCGACGGACGGATTTCGGGATCACTTGGTCTCTCAGGCAGTGCGCTGAGTTGTTTTACGTTTTTGCATGCAGCGGGACAAGCCAATTTTGATCAGTGGACCATTGCATCATATGGCATCGTTCATGCTTGGCCCATTGGCTACCCTACTACCTGTAGCTAGTAATTCCGTTGTTCTGAGCAAGGTTTCGCGGGCCCATCTGGCCGCAGCACATGGGGAAAGGAATCCAGATGTGCTCGGCAGAGAGCTTCAAGCTCTGGAGCAGATCTGCCGACAGAACACTGTCCCTCCTGCAGTAGTAGAAGAGATTCAGAAATTCGTGGATGAGCTGCCGAAAGTCATGCCGGTCATGATGAAGGAGGTCCTCGTCTCAGTTGTTGTTCGATTCAAGGTTCAGCGACCTCGGAAGGCTTGCTTGTGCCCGAAGGCCACAAAGTCTGGCGCAGCCGCTGTTCTGGATACCGGGGCAGTTGCTGAGAAGCTTGCGGCGGCAGTCAGTCGAGCAGAAGTTGGTTCAGCACTTCTGTCGATGCTGGCCAGCGCCCAGAAGGCGGTCTCTTCCCTGGAGTTGGCCTCCACGGAGTTACAGAAGAGCGCGGGGAGACTTCTCCGCACCAGGTATCCAGATTAATCCATAGCAGGAGCCTGCTCTCAACGGCCCCAAAAGGCCCCCCCCCCCCCCCCCCCGTAATCTCTGCCGAAACCTCTTGAAACCCCGTGTTTTCCTGGCCTTGTTCAGGATGAACCCTCGGACAGTGGTGGGCATCTTGAAAGAGCTGCCTCCACAGCTGCAGCCGCTCCTGGACTGCCAGGCCTACGTGCAAAGCACAGAAGAGGCGCGCCGACAGCGGGGGGGGGGGGAAATAAGCGGCTCAGATTTCAGAATTCCCTTGTGGGTTATAGGTTGGCTGAAACCTTTTGGGACGGAGCCCTCCTTTCAGCTGAGGTGGTGCAACAGTTTAAAGGCAAGTTACGGGACGCCTGCAGCAAAGCTCAAGAGGCCGAGAGGGGACCTAAGGGCAAAAAGGGGCTGTGAGACATGGGCTGTGCCGCGTGCAGCCGTCCCGCCCTGAGGCAGAGGCCTCGGCCCGGGAGAAGAAGGTGGCGGCTTTGCTTCAGCTGGCCAAGGAGGGCGATGCGGCGCAGCAAGCGCTGGCCGAGCTCCCCGGGAGCCCCTTCAAAGTGGACAGCTTCGCCGTGGTCATCCTGGGCTTCGCGGCTCAGAAGAGCCTGGAGGCCGTGGAAGCCGAGCTCTCGAAGGAGAAGGGCATGAACCCCAAAGCTGTCCTTGCGGGACTCCAGGCGGTAACCAAAGAGTTGTCAGCCGATCCCGAGAGCCCGGACACCGCCGCACTCCGAAGCCGAGCCACAGAGAGCTGCGAGAAAGTGAGCAAGCGGATGATCGAGTCCTTGGAGGATGCCGTGCAGGCATCCAACGAGGCGAAGCAGAAGGCACTGCTTAGCTTCGCCAAGGAGTTCGATGCCGCCTGCGATGGTCTCACAGGAAGCTCCCTGGAGGCTGAGCTGCAGACACGCGCACGCATCTAGAGTGTAGAGCCCTCAACCACTGACAATGCTCAGTGACGAGTGGGACTCATGCACGTTGAAAGAAGAAGGACGACCTCCCTCGACTCCAGTTGGAGTGTGTCCTTTCGCACCACGGCAGAGTCTTTGCCACCAGCTCTCCTCGGGCAAGATGCCCGTGGCACAGTCACATGGCGCAATGACCGCTTGGTGTGTGCATCCAGCAACCGCGCGAAACGAACAATGGGCAAGAGGACAGCCCTGCTCCGCCGGCTCCATGCCGCGGGCCCCCTTGCTTAGCAGTTGCGCTGGGATCTGCAGGTACATCTCCGAAATGAGAACTGGGATGCGGCGGATCACGTGTGCAGGACTCCACATGCATGCTGCAGCACCATCCGCGGCCCGCATCATCTGTCACGCTTGGAGCAGGCAATGTCTCAGCCTTGAGCCAGAGACGGAGCTGCTCCTGGAGGCTCGGGATACCGTCCACCGTTTCCTGCCGCCATGATTGATTTACTCGCACTTGAATACTGCATGGTACAAATATCATGCTGCGCAGCACGACTTAACTTTGTGTGGAGCGACAGGTCGCGACTGAGCTGCAGCGCAAGGAGAGGCAGATGTCTTTGGCCGAGGCGCCTACTTCGAGGATACTTTTCCGGGTTCGTGCCACAAGGGTTTCTACGATTCTACAATGAAACGACAATGGTTTAAGTCGGGTAAATTATACACTAGGAATCGAGGCTTGTTTGGGATTGAGGACAACTTTTCGGACAGCCCTTGCCCTTGCCCTTGCCCTTGCCCTTGCCAGGCCTGCGCCAGACGAGCTTTGGAAAGCAAGGACACGGGCCAGGCAGCGAAGAAAATTCGTGGCAGCAGCCAGGTCAGCTTCCAAACAAATGTGAGAGTTTCAGAAAAAAGAGGATCCCTCTGATATAGAATGCAAATGGTAGAATCCTTATAGTCAACTGCTGCTACTGCTACTGCTCCTGGGCTCCTGCTGCTGCTACTGCTGCTGCTGCAGCTGTGTCTGCTATGTACTACTACCGCCACCACCGCCACCACCACCACCACCACCACCATCATGACCGGCTTCATGAGAATGCACATGCCAAGAGATGCAGCATTGAAAAGGGCCACAGCGTGCTGGCGGACGTGCTGGCACAAATGGGCAAGGCGGATTCCCCTTTGGCTTCTCCTGGCATCAGCGTCCTTGCGAGTTCTGCGCAGGCCGAGGCATCGGTGCTGGAAGCGCAGGTGGCCCTGAAGATGCTCGCAGATCAGCCAGACCTGCGTAAGGCACCAGTCGGAGCCAGGGCAAGGATAGGGGGAGAGGCTTTGGGCCCGCAGGTGATTTTCTCCAAGGCCTTGAAGCTCTGCCAGGACAAAGGGCGATGGAGTGTGATAGAGACAGGGTGAGCATCGCGTCCGTCGCTGGCACTCGCTGACCTGGGCCAGGAGCTGGAGGACGCACCTTTGACAGAGGCCCTGCACGCCTGCCAAAAGCTGGCAGATGTGAGCCCGGCACCTTGTCGCCTCTTCTCGCTGAGCATGTCCACTTCCGTGAGTTCCCGCATGCCAGGAGCAGGCGAAGCAGCCGGCGGCATAGAAAAAGGGTCCTGCGCAGACCCGCGTGGAGATCTCGGCACCAGAGAAGCTGTATCACTTGGCCGGGCAGCGGAGAGACGAACGCTGCCTGGTGGGTTTCACCCTGCAGAGTTCCCAGTCACCCCTGGCAAACTCAGGCAACCTGGGCTTTGCCGGATTAAAGACGACTGTAAGCATATTCACAGGATTGACTCTCTCCGTTGCTCTATCCGATCTGTCAAGACATGAGGCAGTTTCCCCTGGCCAAACAATCTGCTGTAAGTAGGTAGCTAGGTCTGGGGTGCTGGGTGCTGCTGCGCAAGAAGCGCGCCCTGCATGCGAAAACGCGATCAACCTGTGCACGAAGTCTTGGCAGACGAGCCCCAAACTTAATCGTAAAATGCCAGAGCCTGAACTGTGAAACCTGAACGGCTTAGCGGCTCAGGTGTCCGTAGCCGGAGCTCTGAAATGCCTTGACGGCGGCTCAACTCGGAAAGTCTCGGGCAATGCCCAGGAAACCTCAGTAGCATGTGCAAGCAGTGCATGGCCGTGCCGTCACGACGGCCTCCCTTCAAAGCACGTAAAGCCAGCGACGAACAGGATATAATGGGATCTTTCTCCCCCCAAAATCCCAAGCAAGCGATGCTCGGCCTTCGGCGAGGGGCTTGGAGCGGCATGCGGCTGTGGCGAATCGGTCCGAAGGAGAGCCTCCAGGTTTTTCCTGTTCAACAACTTAAAGTCGTCCCTGTTTGTAGGCTCGCTTCCTCTCGCTTCGCTGAATTGTGAAGGTCGCAGGAATTGCGACATGTTTGCAGGCCGATGCAGTTCGAGTGGCAGCTGCGCGGGACTTAAGACTCCAGCGGCAAAAGCTGTAAGGTTTAACATTGCGGCCATCCCGAGCTTTCGACAGTCACAGGACTTGGAGAGGAAGCTTTCTCAGCAGGACTGGCGCTGTTGCAGCGAGACACGTTTTTTGCAGCGATGAACGGAGGGGTCTACGCTTTCTGAGCCGTTTCTTGCGCCGCCGCGCAGAGCTTCTGTTCCCAAGACCCTGGCTCGACTGCTGCCCCCGGTGTGATTTCCCCATATCAGAAGAGGCTTGGAATGGAGAGCTCTATTCGGGGCTCCCTGGGCAGCTGCGCTTCGGCCGCTTCGGTTGGAGACTCCATCCTGAAGCAGCTCGCGGGTCTGGAGCAGTCGCTCTCCTCCAACCTCACCGGGCTTCGGCAGATCCGTGCCACTGTTGCCGCGATGGAAGGGAAGCCGGAGAGTCAGAGTCAGGCAGCGACTCCGGCGACTCCGGCAGCTGCCGCTGCAAAAGCGGTGTGCGAGGGCGACAGACAGGAGCAAAGGAGCACGCTTCTCGAGACGAAGTGGCAGCTTCGACGCATCCATTCCAGCACTGCTTGGTTCACCGCGCCAAACCTGGGGTGCCTTGCCTCAGGAGCCAGGCTCAGTGCGAGCACTGGGCGGCTTGGACGGAGTCTCACGTCTGGGAAGGACCGAGCGTGTGGGTGAACGTAGCCGAGCCCAAGTCAGGACTATCTTGACTGCCTCCAGCTGTGGCAGGAAAGATACCTGGCGAACTTAGCAATGAATGCCGGAAGCTTACTGTAGCTGCAATATCAGAAACATGCCTCTATCCCACTGCATTGCTGCAAAGGTCTGCTTCCCGAGTCGTGTCCTCCCCGCAAGCGCGCGGTGACCTTCACCGCGATATCGCCGATGCAAGAGCAAGAGACGAATCGGGCACGGGATCGGCACACCTTGGCGACGCACCGACTGTCGGTATTGAATGCCATCTCAGAAGCAAAGTCTGTCCCTGCACCACTGGAGCCAAGCAAGAAAAGCGTCTTTTTCGATGCCAGCACGCTCAAGAAAAAACTCAAGGAAGACTTGTGCAAGGACATTGGGACATGGGTTGACCCACGCGAGATGTGTGCACTGCCAATGAAGACATGTACATGCTGTGAGTTTCAGTCTTGATGCTCCTCAGTGCTTGGTGTACACTGCTCCCTGTGTCGGATCCCTTGAGTCGTAGTTTCCTTTAGCTGTGAGTGCCGTCCAGCAAAACATGCGCATTTGAGTGCGCACAGTGAAGCCGCGTTCTGCATTGAAGCATCGTTGCCACAAGACACGCAACGTGTACACGCATGTCTCTGCACACATGCACAATATCGTATCTTACCTAATCGCACTGTAATGCATAATGTATACACCATGCCTTGTCATGTGTTTTCCGCGAGCACCTGCAGTGGCCAGCAGGAGACATACAACGTCAGTGACTACTATCGCAATGAAGGTTTTTGTCGTGATCTCAGAAATGTACTAAGAATAAACCAGATCGACTTGCCAATCGCTTCGTGTGTTCTGCAAGGTCAGCGGGTCGCCAGGAGTCGTGTCTTCGAGCTCATCACCTTTGTTATTTTGGCGAGCAATGCCATTTGGACAGGCCAATCTTGTCAGTACAGACCTGCATTGGCAGGGACGGTGCTCTACTTAGAACCCACCTCTGTGAATTTGCCAGGCGTTGAGATCGAAGTCAATGACGCACCGATCATCTTACAAGCGCATGCTGCCGTCATTCTGATCGAGAGCTTCTTTGTGCTTTATTTTACGCTTGAAATTGGACTGCGTTTTGGTGCGTTCAAGAGGAGCCGAATGTTTTGTGATGTTCACTCCTGGAATGCATTCGGAATGCATGCATACAGCTCGCATAGCGCGTCCAGTCATTCAGCGTCCCCATGTGCGCAGCCTGCGAAACCTTGTCTGGAAGGACTACTAGACTCACTAGACATGTAAGGTCGCAGCAGCGCAGAAGCAAGAGGCATCAGCTCCCTGCGAGGACATGCGATGCCTGTCGCGATGGCTGGTTTGCCTTCGACACGGTGCTTGTCATTCTGATGTGGTTCGAGACCTGGTTGCTGTCCCTTGTCCAGATCTTCTTCGGTGATATCTTGAACTCCTCGAGTTGCTTCTCTGCATGTACAATACGATGGTCTTCTTTGGTTGAAGACACTGGGGTGACTGGTGCTAGTTACTGGCAGATGCGGTAGCTGGCAATCGTAGGTGCGCTTCCTTGCAGGCTTCCGTCTGATTCGGCTGCTTCGCCTCACGCGGATGGCAAGGATGGCTCGACTTCTCCGAAGCGTGCCGGAGCTCTTGATCATTGTCAGAGCTATCGCCATTGCCTTGCGATCGGTGTTTTTCTTGATGGTTCTTCTCTTCGGCCTGGTTTACGTTTTCGCTCTCCTCTTCAGCCAGCTCTTCGACGGCAAGAACCAGCCACCGGGACTGCCGGGATTGCATGAGAGAGAGTCTTCTTGAGGCTTCTTTGGGTCATCTTTTCTGCAGCTTTCGTGCTTTGCAGGAACTCTGGCGCACAAGAGCTTCGGAAGCTTGCCACAGGCGATGAACACGCTCCTCATGGCCGGGGCGCTCCCGGACCAGTCTTCCCTGGTCGAAGACGCCGGCGCCTTTCACTTCCTGCTGTATCCTCTGATGCTCCTCTACATGCTCCTGGCCTCACTCACCGTCATGAACATGCTTGTCGGGATTCTCTGCGAAGTCGTGAGCGTGGTGTCAGCCGTCGAAAAGGAAGAGATCTTGCTAAAGTCCGTGAAGACCCACCTGAAGCAGCTGTTGCTGGATGCCGAGGCAGACGAGGCCTTGCCTGTTGCACACCTCCCTCTCTCTCACTCTCTCCCTCCCTCCCTCCCTCCCTCCCTCCCTCCCTCCCTTTGTCCCTCCCTCTCTTTCTTTCTTTGTTGCTTTCTTGCTTTCTCCTTCCTTGCTTTCTTTCTTCCTTCCTTTCTTTTTTTCTTTCTTTCTTTATTTGTTTATTTCCTTCTTTCCTTCCTTCCTTCTTTAAGTAATGATACAGCGTATATGTATAATATACATATGCATGTAGGTATGTATGTATGTGTACATGTATGTATGGACATGTACATGCACATGTACGTGCATATGCATATGTATATGTACATGTACATGTATATGCATTTGCACATGTATATGTATACGTATATGTACATGAGTATGTACGTGTATAGATAGCTAGACAGCCAGCCAGCCAGCCAGCTAGCTAGCTAGCTAGCTAGGTAGGTAGATAGATAGATAGATAGGGAGACACTTTCCGCTACCTTTGTTGTCACTTGTGCCAGGACGGCGATGGCAGCATCTCCCGACGAGAGTTCGACAAGATGCTCACAAATCCCACGTGTGTCCGAACTCTGAATGAAGTTGGGGTCGACGTCTTTGCCTTGGTGGACTTGGCCGATTTCATCTTTGAGCAGAAGGATCACCTAGACTTTGCGGCATTCATGGATGTGGCTCGTGGCAGTATGATGTCTTGATAGTTCAAAGCTTTCTTGGAGCAGTGTTTGTGCCAGACTTGCAGGCTGTTCTGCAGCTAAGAGGAAGCAACACTGCGACCGTAAAGGACCGGCTCAACAGATCTGTTAAGCTTTGTGACAATTCGACGGCCGTAAACCCCTGCCAGGACATTGTAGATCTGCAGAAGCTCATCGTGAATCATTTCAAACTGATGGAAGACGTAATTGCTGAGCTTGCCGGCAAAAGTGGCCAAACACCACCGATGCTTGCTTAGCCGGGCTTTGCATTGCCAGTCACATGCCGCTTAAATGGACGACATGCCGCACCTGGCTTTCTTCTCCCAATGCTGGGTGGAATGCGTGTTTTGATGGGCTGGCCCGTCGTCACTGCATTTTTTCACTGGAGTCTTTAGCTGTTTCAGTGTGGGTGCAATAGTGCAGATCGTTTCGAACAGAGCAGCTTGGTCCGACTGAAGGCTCTGGCGACAATCTGAATTCGTACCTGCAAACAGAAGCATCCGAGATGCTGATGCATGGGGTTGCGGTGGCCGTTCGGAAGCTAGACCTCCAGAGATGATAGGAGTGCAGGCTTGTCTTTCAAGATACTGATACTCCTCTTCTTATCCTTTAGAGTCGTGTCGCGCAGCTCGCAAGCGCGCAGGGGCCGAGCCTCTGCAAAAGGGTTTCCTTAGTTTTCTGCTTCTCTATCTCCTCTACAAAGCGGCAGTGAAGCTGTGTTGTCTTTAAATTCGCAGCGACTCAGGTCCTGCAACCAAGCTGCGGGATCATGCGGAAAAAAGAGGGCGGTTTGCCTGGCTTTCCATGGCTTCCACTTTTGGAGTTTTGCAGACCAACCCCGACGTCAGCTGCAGGACCCTACCCGTCCTCTGGAGATGGAGGTGTTTGGGACGAATGCTACCAAACTTGCGCGAGCCCCTGCCTACGGTTTAGGGTTTAGGGTTTAGGGTTTAGGGTTTAGGGTTTAGGGTTTAGGGTTTAGGGTTTAGGGTTTAGGGGCCTACAGTCGAAGCTGACAGCTGAGTGTCGGTCTGTTGCTTTACCAAGGTGATTCGTTCCATCGCTGCACAAGCCGCCCTCGTTAGTGACCAGAGTACGAGGTGAGGCGATCCCAAGATCTTGAGCACTCTGTAGTAATATAAAAGTAAAATAAAATAATATAATGCAATATAATAGAATATAATAAAATAAAATAAAATATAATATAATATAATATAATATAATATAATATAATATAATATAGTATAATGTAATATAAGGCAGGATGCTGCATGATGGAAGGCTGGCGGGTCGGCTTGTGTTGGCGGTGCGAAGGAGCAACAACAGCTCGGAGGCTCGGAGTGTTCGAGATTCAGCTAATGCCGTCTCGAGAACGGTCTCCGAATACATAAAGCAGCGGCTGAGGGTGGATGCACATTTCCTTGTGGAGGTGGGGAGTGGGGGATGTCGGTGCCGAGAAGCTTGTCACAGGACGCCGGAGATCGCCGCGGCCTGGAATTTCGAGTGCACGCTGTCCAAGGTGCCCTATTGCGGCATCCGACTGTGAGCCGATAGCCGGATATAGCCGGATGTCGCACCCTTCGAAAGGCCTGCCTCCGGCTTGCAAGAGCGAGATCCGAGTGGCGTCCTCCTTGCCTGTTTTGCTTTGGAGGTTCGGGGCGTTTGGGTTTCGGAGTTTCAGGCGGGAGACCAACGTTGGCAAGCTGGCCGGAGCTATCGCCCAGAGGATCCGGGAAGATGGGGTGGCCCTGGCAGGGGCCCCATATACCAAAGGCATCCAAGGACAGACCCGAGATGAAGCCCAGGTGCGTGGCGCAGGCGCTGTGGCTCTGAAGCACCAGCTTCAGGCCGTCGCTATCGCGCCTGCTTCCCAGTGCAGCGTGCTTTTGGCGTCTTTGTCTTTGGACACCTGGTATCTGTAGGTCCGGCTACCTGGAAGAAAGGGATGAACTCGGTGGCCATGAATTGGTGGCTCTGCCACGATACGAGGTGGGCTTCAGGGAAGCGACTGCTGCACCGGAAGCCTTTTGTCGCAGGACCTGGTGGATCCTTCGGGCGGACGTGGGCAGATGTGGACGGAGTTTGCACTGACAGTCTACAGGCTTCCAGTCTCCTAGGTCTTGAACAACGGTGGGCTCCCTGCAACGATGGATCGGAACTCCGATCCCAATGGCCCTAAGTTGAACAAGACGAGATGACTGGAAACCTGGCAGAAATCAGCAGCCATCTTCCAAGACATGCCAGGGAGGGCTCAGAAGACGACGAGGTGATTCCCAAAGTCCTGGGAAGGGTGCGCCCTGACAGAACCGCTCCTTCCCCTACGCTGTTTGTGCGAGCCAAACTAGCTTCGCCAGGTCTTGATGTAATTTCGCACAGAGGGTGTGCCTGAAGGCCGAAGCATGCCGAAGCCGATGAGAAGACGGTCGGAATTGATGTCCATCGTCGATGGCTCTTCCAGTCGGTTCACTCGGCAACCTGACAAGCTGAAGCTGAGACACCCACGTTGTCGGGACATACCGGGACATGCAACTCTGCTCCGAGTATGACCACCTCCAATGACCTCCAATACGTGAAGAGTCTTGCGGAGAGCGCAAGTTTCTACAGTACGGCCCTTCGTACAGACATGGAAGCTTTGCGGCGATGGTAGCCAGGCAAGCACAATATGTTGCAGAAAAAGGGATGCATGGCCCTGTCCCCCCTCTTCTTGACAATACGGTTGTATCAGTTTTTGGGATTATGAATGACCCGTGGCTGGTGGAAGCCGCGACAGTCAGCATGCGTTTGGTGAGCTGGAAATGGCCCCAGCTATCACACTCGAACAACTGCGGCAGCTGCAGCACAGATCGAGACTCCGCCCAAACGGGTGACAGCACCACATTTTGGGTCCTTATCATAATACGGCACCTATTATTTAGGGTACCCCAAAAGGGACCCTAATTTTGACAACCACCCACATGTCGTGTTGCATTGCTAGAGTCTCCCAGAGATGCTTGCCACCTCTGGCCGCTTGAAGGTGCCTTCCAAAAACATCTCAAGGTCGGGCTTTGGACGGGTTGCCTTGGAAGGAAGCGGCCTCAGAAGGTCAATGCAAAGTCCAGTCGAAGCTCGGGCTCCAGACCTGTTCACATGAAGCCCGTGAATCGCCGGTTTTTGTTTCCAGAGGGTGCCAACATAGATTGGCGGCACTCCAGTTTGGACCAAAGTTTCATTTTCGTTGCAGCAGCCCGAACCCGTCGCGGGTCTGAGCACTTTGGCGAACAGATTTTCGAAGGATGGGAGTGTTCGCTGCCGTCGCTGCTGCCGGTTGCCTAGCCAGCTGAAGCGGCGACCCTATCGCTGTCATGCTTCTGACACCAAATGCGTCAGATCTTGTCGGATGGATCTTCCCGGAAAACATGCGTTCCGGGGCATACCAAATTTCATTGCCCGCTTCGTCTTGAGATCCTTTGCGTTGCGTGGGACGTGCCCTCAGCGAGGGCGGTATGATCAGAATTGTGTTTCTGCGCAGCAGGCCAGAGGCTTCTAGAGAGAACCTAAGGACGTGGTGCTTTCCTTGACGTCCGTGTTGCTAAGAACTTCAGGCATCGCGGAGCCTTTTCAGCTCAAGAAGGCGCCAAAGCCGCGCCTTTGTCAGAGCTCATGGAGGCCCCAGCCCCAGCCTCGGTCTCGGCTTCGGCCTCGGGGTCTTCGCCTTCGGCGCCTGGCGGTGGCAGGATCCAGAACGTGCGCGGCTCAGGGAGGGCATCGGCGGCTGGCGGACTTGCGGCGCTTGCGTGAGCATCAGGTGCCGCCGGCAGCTGTCGCCTTGCAAGCAAGTCTCGCTTCAAGCGATGCGGTTGCGTGCAAAACCCCACTGACAAGCGTGAGGCACTTGCTCGGTTGCATGGCAAGTCACGATGGGGCATGCTGGTTCATGTTGATCATCCTCAATGTTGGGTTTGTTAGGGCGCGGGCCATCACGGCGGGTTTCATGTTTACGGATGCCTGGCTGCAATCGACCTTTCGTGGCAGCATGCACGACAATGGGTCTTTTTACTCCAGGCTCGACGTGCGAAGCCGAAACGAGACAGCTACTCAGGCATCCTGGTCCCACCAGCCGTAGCCCCAAAACCTGCTTTGATTCAGACTCGTCCTGTGGGAAGGCATCGTGGCAATGCTGGATGACTTCTTTCCCGTGAGTTGTGTCTTCCTCGCAATTCCCACGTTGCATGATGTAAAAAGGCACATTTTCCGCGTCACTATCTTCGAAGTGTGCCGAGGTGTTCTGAGGAAGCATGGCTGCTGGCCGAAGAAGAAGCGGCAAAGTGGATGAGAACACCTTGACGAGATGACGCGCAGAGAGCTTCCAGCTGCAGATCCCGAAGGATGCACGGCCCTTTGCGCAAGCCGTGGCCTTCGCCGAGCGGCAACGTGACATATCGCGACCCTGAGGAGGGCGCGAGATGTTGGACTGCACAACCTGAGCCGTCCTAAGCAAAGCCAGCGCCAGGATCCCAAAGCCAGGGGTCCGATCATGGCTTGCATCATGGCTTGCTGTTCTTCGCACTTGTGCTCCATGCCGGATTGCTGAACCTTGGCCGAGACGCTCACAAGGGGCAAGTCCGAGCTCCGTCTGAGCTTTTGGTGAAAAAAGGCATCGAAAGGCCCTTCCATCAAGAATCGTGCTGACATTTCGTCATGCATCATGCTTCGACGAGTTGACATTTCCTGACTGTCCAGCAATCTTCAAGCATGCTTCCGCGTGCAAGCTGCATCGTCGTAGACAGTTCTGCATGGTGTAAGTTCATATGGTAATTATGCAGGATTCGTAGACTTCCGCAGTACCAAAGGATGACGAGCCATGCTGGACGTGAAGGATCTCTTCTCGCCAAAGCGGAAGCGTCTGCTGCGTGGCGAACTTGAGCCCGAGGAGGTTTCGGGCATAGGCCTGCCCCTGTCCTGGCGCCGCTTCCCAGATCCTGCAGCTCGGTCCTTGCTACAGAGTCAGGCCAATCGAGCTTGGGACGTGCTGGGCACTTGTGGAACGTCTTTGAAGAATTGCCAAAAGGACTTCTGCACGAGCCGAGATGTCTTGCGCCAGTGCCGCACGCAGCTAGAGGCTCACGTGGCCTGCAGCGCCGCGGTTTGTGACCTGCTTGCGGGGAGGTGGTCGGATCCCACGGAGGAGGATTGGGCATCCGACACGATATCTTGTCGACCGGCGGCAGCATCGAGGCCACGGTACTGCGTGGGCCGTGTTCGGTGCTTCTTCTGCCGTCAGCGCGCCTCCTTGGAGCAGGAGGAGGGGGAGCTGGGACCGGGGGACGATGCATGGGACCTCGACTCTGCTGTGCTGGCCGACATCAGCTGCACGGCCTCCTCGTCGGATGGATTCCACGTCGGCACAGAAGGAGGCGACGGAGACGACATGAGCCAGGTAGATCAGGAAGCGGAGGCGTCGCCGATAACGCGGCGGCGGAGGCGGCGGACGTCCCGAGAGCGGGGGCACCGGCGACTGTACAAGTTGAAGCGAATCCAGGCCGCTTCTATGCCGACCTGGTATGCCACCCACACTGTCGAGCCCGTGTCGGATCCTCCGAAGCTGGCCCCCAGCTTGCGAGATCAAGGTCACAGCGAGCGCAGCATGCGCAGCATGCGCAGCGGCAGCAGCGGGCGTTGCAGCCCAGTGAGTCGAGAGTCCAGTGGAAGGAAGGAGGCCTGGTTTGGGAGCGACTGGGCTGGTGCGTGCTGCGCACTTCTGCTTTTGATGCCAGGCAGTCCGGGAGCATTCGGTGGAGCAGAGGCGCCCTGGACGCTTGTCAGACTCTCATGCTCTCACACTCTGCCGAGGACTGAAAGGAGCGTGAGCAAGGCTGGAATACTGCGAACAAGCGACATCTCAGTGTTTCTGTCCGCGGTTAGTTTCAAGAGCTCGAACCTTGAAGGAGGTTCTTGAGGACGATGCTCCGCAACGAGAGCTTCCAAAAGGGGCCGATGCTGCAGAGCTGGAGCCATACACCACAGCCGCTGCAAGGCACGCGCAGAGTCGCCGGGTTTGGAGGAACTGCGCATTTTCCCCGTTATCTCTTTCAGGTTTCGCGCGGAGATGGGGTTCCTGGACATGCCCCGGGCTCGGAGCTGCTAAGAGCTCCGTGAGCTCTTGTTTCTTGTCGGCTTGGAGGTCCAGCTTTCCGGGCAGCCCCGAAGTGCCCATGGTGTCCGCACCGTAGCCGCCCCGGTGATGCTTCGGGCTGGGGCTGCTGCTGTTTCGGAGCCTGTCAGGCACAAAGGCATGGGCCAAGATTCACCCGCATCGCTCTTAGATGTCTTTCAATGCAGTGACGTGAGTGTAGTAGCATATATATATATATATATATATTTATATATCGGCTTGCAGCACGGCCGTGGGCCCCCCAGGAGAGGGCTTTGCCTCGGCCGCCGATGCTCCTAGCAGACGTCGAGGTCGAGGCTCTCTTGCCCTCGGCCTCAAACCGCAGAATCCCATATTGTCATATCCTGTAAAAAGTACCTTTTCCTTACAGAAGTGGGGTGATAAGTAGGGAAACTATCCCATGTTAGGAGACTTATACCCCCACGGTACCCTGCAAAAGTATCCTTTCATGGGGGTTTAGGGTTTAGGGTTTATGGTACCCTGCAAAAGACCCTCGTACTAAACCCTAAACCCTAAACCCTAAACCTGCAAAAGACCCTCTTAGTACTCCGCAGATCTTGGGCCAGGCATGGCAGCGGCTTGCGCCGCCGGCTCCGCCTCCCTCGGCCAGCCACGCACGGAAGAGTCGGCCTGAGCCTCAGCCCTGGCAGAAGAATAAGATACAGTATGGGAGTTTCCGAAAATATGGGGGTACCTTATTTTGGGTCCTTATAATAAGGATCCTATTATTTAGAGTACTATATTAGGGTCCCCTATTTTCGGAAACCCCATATTCGTATAACATAGCGTAACATGGCAGTTAATCTACTATACAATCAGTACTTGATTATAATATGAATACAATAAAGTATATATAATACACTATAACGCAGTACAATAAGAAATACAACATGATACAGTATAATACAAGAAAACACAATAGAACACATTAAAATTAGAATACAACATAATACAACGTAATATAGTACAGCAAAAATGTAATAGAAGAAAATAGAATAGAATCAAATAAGCTGATCTAGTACAATATAGTATTATATGGTATGGCATAATACAAATTGCATTATATGATATAATGGATTATATATTACATTATATTGCATTATATAGCATATTAGATTCTGGCATTTCCTTACAGTAACTTGGCAGAAACTGTGCTTGCTATGTTTCATGTGTAACATGCTCGATCCCTAGGTACAGAAATTGGACCGTGCACGTTTCTACAGTTTTCGCCTTTCTTTGTTTGGGAGACACGGCATTAGCTAGGTTTCGTGTGATGGATGAACCATTAGAAGAGGCAGAGGAGCAGGAGGAGGAGGAGAAGGAGGAGGAGGAGGAGGATGTCATTCAAAAGCAGACCGAGAATATTCTGGCGGAAGTCTAGTCTAGTCTAGTGAGTGCAGTGTGGTATAGGCAGTGCAGCGTGGTATAGTATGGTATAGTATGGTATAGTATGGTATAGTATGGTATGGTATAGTATTAACTCTACCCAAAGCATATCTCGGATCGGACGAAGAACCCAGGTCGGATGGTTTGACGTTGGAGGATGCGACTCCGACTCATTAGCTCTGACCGCACGGCAGGGAAACTTGCTTCCTACAGCCGAGGAGCTTTCCTCCGGCCCTGAGATCCCCGTCGCCTGGAGATGGACTCTTTGCACCTTCAGGCGGCGCCGGGTTGGGCCTGGGCACTGGTTGGCGCCCTTGTGACTTGGGATTCAGGCTTCTCAAGGGGTGCCCCTTGAACAAGCAAGCCGTTCTCAAAGGCAGGAGCCTCAGTTCGGATGCCGCCTGAGCAGAGTCTGGAGCCGGCAAAGGCTGGGCAGCCGCTGCGAAGAGGAGGTTCGCCACTCATCATTCCCCGTTTGAGGGATCCGGTCCAGCACTGCAGTGAGGCAAAGCTCGTCTGCAGCAGCCATCGGCGCTGTGCACCAACCTTCGGTGGCAAGGTGGATGCATGTACGAGCTGATATGGCAGAGTGCCTCCACGTTCTGGAAAATGGACCCACGGTCAGCTGGGACTTAGGATGGCATGAGACAATCGTTTTCAGAATCCCTCCATCCGCAGGCCGGTCCGGCACTTGCAGAGCTCTGCAGATGCCCCAGAGCGCGAAGCGAGTTACTAGGAACGATGCAGCGAGGCGAAGCGACCCCCCTCCCCCTTTGGCGAATGTGCCAACTGGCCCATTTGTGCAGTCCGAGGATCCCAGTCCAGTGCCAGAGGATGCGAGACGCCCTGGCAGCGGCTTGCGAAGTCGTGACGGCTGAGACCGCTTCTCGCTGCGGGCAGTGTGAGAGGGAGTCCTCCGAAAAGGATCGAGTGGAAGGAGCCGGATACGAGGCGGCGAGAAGGGAAGATGTCGACTCGGCCGTGAAGAGCCGTAACCCCCGAGCCCCCGAGCCCGTAGCTCGCCGAAATCCGTGAACTTGCCTGTGGCCCACGTGCAGCGGCACAAGGCTGCGCAACAGTGCTACTGGTGTGGTCCCGTTGTCTCCATCTGCGGCAAAAGAAGCAGCGCGAGAGGAGCTCGCCAGAGAATGTCAACAAAGGGACATCATCCGATTGAGCATCTTGCATCACATGTCTTGGGAATGCAAGTCCCTGCGTCAGGTGTTTTGCGCAAATGCCGGTGACTCCAGGTGTGTGCTGGCCAGGTGCGGTTCGTTTCACAGAGAGTCTCAGCTGTTGCTGAACGGCTTGGCAGGGGAGGCCGTGCTCAAAACCTGTCACGAGATCACAAGCCCGAGCTGAAGAGCGAGCACAGGCGGATCACGCAGGCAAGAACGGGAGGGGGAAAAGCGGGGCGTGGTATCAGACCCCATCCCTGACCTCCTGCGTGTTTCGGAGCAAAGTCGTCTTGAGCACAGGCCGGTGGCTTCGTTTCTGCCGATGGCCGCGTTGACGGTAACCTGGTGGGCTCCTCGGGAAAACGTGCGAGAGAGAGAGAGCCCAGCCGAGCCTATCGTCTGCTTCAGAACCTGTCGCGCTCCCTCGGAGACTTTGCTTACAAGAAGGATGCATCCATCAAGGCCCGACTCCACCGCACAAAGAACTTCCGTGGGATGAATCTCGAAGCCTAGTTTAGTAGCAGCGCATCCCTTGTGGGAAGCAACAGGATTTTTTCGCACGGACTTTGTGTTCTCTTCCTGTCTTCCGCCAGCTTTGCAAGGCCACCGAGCAGAAGATCTCAGCAGAAGCCGAGGCAAGTGACGCGGGAACCGAAGTAATCCCTTTTCATTTCAACACCCCAAAAGGAGCCTAAACCCTAAACCCTAAACCCTAAACCCTAAACCCTAAACCCTAAACCCTAAACACCCCAAAAGGAGCCTAACCCTGCGGGTTCCAGGTCAAGAGAAGGGGCCTTGGCCCTGCAGATCAGTACCTCGTCATAGGCGCGGACGTCTTTCGGTTCCATGGGCCAACACTTGTACTTACACCTGGTTCAGGGTGTAGGGTTCAGGGTTTAGAATAGTTGCACGAATACAAAAGGGCTAGGATGATATCTGCAATGATCTGTGGGCAGTAGGATGTGAGCCTGTGATCGGCCCACCACGCAGCCACCAACCATGCGCCAGTAAGGTAAGGTACCAGATACTGAGATCCGCCATGCAAAACCGTAGCCTGACCGTTGAGGCTGCGATGGGATATTTGAGAAGTTCTCAAGCCGGGAGCCTTCAGTCTTTGCACTTGGGGACATAGCCACCTCTTGTGGTTTCCCACGCGTGAACCACAGAGCAGTTGTTCATGATTTGGGTTGCTCTCTTTCATAGATGGTGAGGATGCTCAAGGATGCTCAAGGTATGTTGCGCAGCATCGTGTTGCAGACGCAGACAGCTCATGGAAACTGGTGCTCGAGTTGTCGCAAGCACCGTTCAATGAGGTCAAGAGTTGATCAACTTCCTGCTGCCGCACCTTAGGCTCCATGCTTCCTGCAAGTCTCTGATGCGACTGCTCCCGTTGTGTACTTGTACTACTGCTATCAAGCCCACCACCACCAGCAACCACATTCACGTCAACAGCAACACGAACAACTGCATGTGGAGGCGTCGGCGGCGAAGTCAGGCGCCTCTCTCGAAGGCGTTGCTTGGCTGGCAAGACCTTTGTCGCGACGTCCTCGTCACAAGGGAGTTTCAGAAGAGGAGGAACCCTAACATGGACATAGACCTTAAATACGAGCAGCAAGCCTTAAGGACTTATCATGCTTTCAAGATCTCAGCATGCATGGACCTTCACCGAAGCCGAGATGCTCGGCCTTCCTGGATGCGAACATCGCCAAGAGCCCGCAGAAGGAGCCACGAGAGTTCACGTTCCTTCAGGGTTTGCGGGTTCGAGTACCGGTGCAGGTTTAGGGCTTCAGGGTGGGCTTGGACCTGCTGGTGCCCACCAGCGGCGATCCGAGATACGGTTCAGAAATACTCAAGGCTGCAGATTGCCGCAGAATCTCCTGCTCAAAGTTGGGTCGCGGTGTCTTCCGCTGTCATGGAGGACGTCGGGGCACTCCTGCGGCTCCGTGCGCCCTCCAGACGGCAGGTTGCAGAGGTGATCCGGCCCGAAAGCTGGGGTCCGGGGAGATGGACCCTTGTGCTGCGAAGCGTGGCCAAGGCCCATCGCCCTGACTTGGCGTTGCAACTGCTGGCTCTCATCGGAACGGGACGAATTCAAGCCGACGTCTTCCACTACTCCGCGGCGATTGCAACTGGTCCCGGCGGCCTTTGGCCATCTGCCCTGTCGGTGCTGCAGCACGCAGATGATTCTGGAATCATCCCGAATGAGTACACCTTCGGATCCGTGATGCGCAGTGGTGATTGGGTGCTCGCATTGGATTGCTTGAGCAGCATGGGAAGAAGGCGCCTTCCTGTCAATGATGTCATACATACCACTGTCCTGAACACCCACGCGCACCAGCACCAGTGGGAGCGAGCTCTCGCGCATCATGATGCCCTGAGCGAAATCACTACCTACACCGCTGCTGCAGCTATGTCTGCTTGCGAGAAGTGCTCGAACTGGGTGCGCTCCATTGCGATACTATCCTCAATGCTCGGACAGCCAGGGAAGCCCGGATTCTCTCCGGACCTTGTTTGTTCCGGCTCTGCGGTCAGTGCATGTTCGCAAGGGCAGAGGTGGCAAGCGGCGTCTGATCTCCTTTCGCAGATGTCAACTAAAGCCCTGGAGCGCAATGAGGTGTGTTTCAATGCGGCCATTTCCTCATGTGCACAACGCTGGGAGGCAGCCTTGTGTTTGTTCGAGTGCCTGCACAGGGAGCGCATTGAGGCAGGGATTTGCGCAGCGACCACGGCCCACGTTTGCCGCTCCTGGGAGTCCACACTTCTACTGCTCGAATCGCAGCTCAGGGAAGCTATCCTTCCTGATGGGGCGATGGCTGGCTCCGTGCTCCAGGCCATCAAAGAGCAGACGGCCGATGTTGAGCGCTGTGATCACCTCCTCTTGAAGCTGCTGGACCTGTGGAAGAAACATCTGCCACAAGATACGGGTAGCGAAGCCAGCACAGCCAGCGCAGCCCTGCCTCGAATGGAGAATGTCCTTGTCAGCCAACCCGGCTTAGTTGTATTGTGTAAGCCCCCAGGGGTGACCACCGAATCAGCTGTTGCGAAGCTAGCCAAAACCGGGATGGGGCTGCGCATGGTCTCCAGACTGGATGCGCAAACATCGGGAATTCTTCCGCTTGCAGTGGGCGAGGTTGCTTCAAGATTCTTCCAGGCGCAGTTTGCTGGCCGGCTTGTGCAGAAGGAATATGTGTGCTTGTGCGAGGGCGCCACTCTGGGGGACGTGGGAACCACGGGAAAGATCTCTCATCCGTTGCTCACTACGGGCGTGGATGGACAGAACTCCCGCACCATGGTTGCGGCAGAAGGCCGTGAGGCCCACACGGTGTACCTTGTAAAATCGCGGTTCGCTGGTACCTCGGAAGGTGCCGAAGTGATTCTCCTTCGGGTGAGGCCACTCACTGGTCGAACCCACCAAATTCGCGTGCACCTCGCTAGCATAGGACGCCCGATTGTGGGTGACGTCGTCTATGGTCGAGGTTTTGCAGCGCAGCGACTTTTTCTGCACTGCGCGCGGGTTCGCCTCCGTGACCTGGAAGGCCGAATTCTTACTGTCAAGGCTCCGCTTCCTAGGGACCTTTCTCGAAGCCTGAGGAAATGGGCAGGACAAATCGCCGGCGCGAGCCTTTTTTTTTTTTGGCATGGTCATGTCGGGATTGCTCTTCCTTGAGGTCCCCTTGCAATCTCTTCGGGGAAAATTGCCCCAAGCTTTGAAGCCTAGGGCCCTGGGGGACTTTGCCCTTTGGCTGGTGGCCCTTTTTGGCTCAAGCAAAGGAACTGCCTCTACACCAACCGAGGGTAGGCGGGGGGGGGTGGGCTTGTTAAGTGAGCTCGCAAGGAAGGCTGGCCAGCAGTGTCCGGGATGACATCGGCTGCCAGGTGGTCATGCTTAATTTCATCCCAAGGACATGCCCCTCAGCACATCACCCAGCTTTTTGACATGTGGGTGGTTGTCAAAATTATGGTCCCTTTTTGGGTCCTTATTGTAATACGGCACCTATTATTTAGGGTACCCCAAAAGGGACCATCATTTTGACAACCACCCATGTGGCTTTTTTTGGGGGGCCAATGTTGCAAACATGGCTTCCATGCCAAAACTGCAACGCGGCACCTAGGTGGCGCTCCTCTACGGCAAGCGGCCGCTGCAACGGATCGCTGTCTCGGTCTCGGTGCAAAACGACCCAGAGAGCCCAATATTCCATTAATTAAGGGATATACTTTTTTTTTACAAGGGACTTCATATTATGATTTAAATTTAAGCTATATTCCTTAATTAAGGGATGTTGGGCTTTCTGGGTACGTCATGATGCGTCTCAGCAGGCTCCGGATGAAGCTGACTAGGTGGGCGCTGCTAAGCAGCAGCTAGAGATACCCTTGGGCGTGGTGGCGGACATCCCCGGCAAAGTTGACAGTAGCGTGCCCTCGTCGGCAACAGGCAAGACCCAGTTGGATTTCAGTAGGCATCTGGCTGGTGTCTGGTTGATCTTTGCGAGAGCATTGTGGCCGAGCGGCTGTGATTTCGGAAGTTGTTCATTGAAATCCCGGCCTGCGAGTCTGGCGTATAGTGATAGGGTGTCGAATCGACGTCTGGAGTGACGGTGGTATGACATGTTTGGATTCTTGAGACACGAAACTTAGGTTTCCTATGTGGGCAACAAGTACAACGCCTTGCCCTGGAAGGACAGCTTCATGCTTTTGAGAGCCGAGGGTCAGGTTTTCTTGCGGTACCCGAGCCCTGGGTAATCTGAGAGGACTTTGTGGACATTAAGCTCGATGCGCGCAACTTGATCGAAGCCGATGTCAAGTCGGCTTTGACAGATTTGGATTGGTTTGGAAAGGCCTGTGCGCCCACACTCTCCGCCCTGCCCACCCTGCTTTAAATTCTTCTCTTAAAAGGAAAGAAGGCGCAGCTTTTTTCTGTTGGGGGCGGGGCTTTGAAAGCTTCTTGGAGGTGAACGCGCTCTACGCGGGCAAGCAGACCGAGACGGAGCTGGACGTCGCGGCCGTGGCCTCAGGGAGCAGGCAGAGCATCGCAGAGCTCGGATTTTTGAAAGGCCCGGCGCAGGCTCGTAGGCTACGCCGTCCTCTAAACGAGAGGGGATTCCAGAGCTCGCAGAGCGAGCTCTAGACCATCTTGAGCCATGCGAGTTCTGCCCTACTCTACGAGACCGTGCCTGCAGTGCACCCTATGACTCAAGCAAGCTAGCAGTGCTGTTGCTGAACATGGGACACACTAGCAGGAGTTGGTTGCAACGAGGACACAAAAGCGCACCCCGACTCAGAACAGCCAGTGCGGCCGAGGCCAAGACGATCGGGGCGATGAAGCCAGCCGCGCGGATTGCGATGCTTACTGCGAAAGCCGCACAAACGTCGGGATTCGTTTTGAATTGCCGGCCCACTTTCTAAGGTGAAGTATCCAGTTGCGAAGAAGTGAGTGACGCCTTTCATTTGTTTGCTCTGGCATGATCTTCAGGCTGCAGCGCGTCATCTTTGTAATAAGTGCTCCAGCCAGTATTGCCAGTGCCATGCGTATAGCAGAGTACCAGCTTACATTAGCTTACACCTGAAATAGCCGGAAAGGTCCTGGTCGTTTTATGCCCTGGCGCAGGCGAGCAAGCAACGTCATTCAAAGCAGCAGGGATCAGCCTGTTGATTGTCCCTACACGTAGCTTGGTTTTTACGGAGAGGTTTTGGAGTCTGAGAGGTGGAGAAAGGGCAAGCGTTTCATTATGTTGCATGCACCGCTCCCGGAACGCATGGTTTTGAGATTTGTAGTTGCCAAACGCAGCTTCCTGTGCAACCTGGCCAAGAGAGTGAACCTTAAATGCTAAATGCTCGTATCTAGGCCCAGCCGCATTGCACTGGGAAACGGCACAGTTCAACTCGTCCATGAGCTTGTCCTAGCTCCTGCAGAGTTCTAGATTGCATCAGTTCTTATAGACCCGAGGGCCGCGAGGACCCATGCAAGTCACATCCCGCGGCTCGTGCGCCGCGTTGCTCACAGCGGGCCTTGCCTCTGCGGTGCTGCGAGCATCTCAGGGTATGGGAGGCAGGCCGCGATGGCTCTATAGTTCATCTACGATCTTCGAAGGATATGGTGGAGTTGGCGCGCCCGCAGGAAAGCGGAAGGCATCGTGAGAGCATGCCGCATTTTCTTGAGCTTCTGCTGTTTGCCCACACAAGGAGATGAGGCCATGCAGGCTGTGTCGGCGCCGAAGCAGCCGGTGAGGTGTTGCCAGCTAGCCAGCGAAGCTCCGGGGTCTCAGTGCTGTGGTGCCAGGAGCGCGAAGCCAGTGGGGCCAGGACCCAAAGGTGGTCCAATTGCCACCGCGATCCACACGAAGGCAGGGTCTTGCGCCTCACGGTCCTCTGGCTCAACCAGTGCTGGCGAGGTTTCAAGCGCTTTGCAGCCTTCAGAGCTACGGGTCCACGACGATTCTGCGGCCCATCGAGGGCACGCAGGCGATGCTGATGCTCAGCTCCGGTGGAAGGACGTGCTCCAGGGGGGCAATAGTTCTTGCCAGGAGTCGCCGGAGTACAGATCCCGGAGACACACTTCAAGGTCGAGGTCGGATGCCTGAGTATCCGGAGCGAACTGTAGCTCTGCCGGAGCTTCGGGAGTTGCCTTGTATCAGATTAACCATGGGGTCGGCAAGCACTTTCACGGTTTCTGTCTGGTAGACAACACGCATTAGTCGTTAATGGTAGGTGCCGGGATGTGCCCCCCCTATATACCTCTTAGTGGCCTGATTTTTCAGGCAGAAGCCCCGTCCAATGGCGTTTGAAGTAGTGCACCTTTCTAGCTTAGGCCCCGCCTTTAAGCCAATGTGTTAACAATATGTTGACCAGACGCAAGGCAAGTAGATGAAGCATGTTCTTGACCAGGAAGTTCAGTTCAAAGTATTTTTGTGACCGCATTTCCTTTTTTTATATTTTTTCGATGACGAGTACTGCTCGGGCACAAGAACGACATGCAATTGTGCTTGGAGGCTTTGGAGATGCAGCCTGATTGATCCTGCCTGCCCTCCCTCATCCCCCCTAGATTTCATCGCCACCGTTCAAGTTTGGAGCCTGAAGGATACGCCCTTCCAGACTGAGCAGCTCATGTCTTTCAATGCAGAGCAGTAGCTTTGATGCTAGGTGGTGTCTGCTGCCTTCGAGGGCATCCGCAAGCTGGAACGCCAACGCAAAGTCCAGGACGGCCGCTGCTCCTACGTAGACTCTCAAACTCCAAAGGCAAAGTGCCACTATGTCAGCCGATGATAACTGATGATAGCTAGCTCTGGACAGCAGGACCTGCTGAAGGAAGAGTTTGCTGCCGGACTTCACGCGTTGGACTGGGTTCTAAAACTCTGCCACTCCGCAGATGTAGGGGCTGTCTGAAACGCCCAGTTTTCGTCTGATGAGGAGCTCACATGCAGAACGCCGGCTGAGCATGCGAAGGTTCGTGAGCGAACCTGACCGCCGTCAAAAAGTGTGGAGAAAAGATCCGTAAGGCCTTCCGGCTTGCGTTGAAGCTTGAGAGGCGCATCTGGATTTGAGCACCGCTACATTTTGCAGCCTTTTATGCTTGAGTCGTGCGACATGTCTGCGATCGTAATGAGAACATGATCTTGCATGCAAAGCATTTGCACGGATCCGCAAATGAACTGAAATTCAGACAGTCGCGTTTCGCCTTTGCCATGAGCCTGCGCATAGACAAAGTTTGAGACATTCCCATGCTCGCTTGGTTCCTCTAGCTTCGGTTTCAGCAGCAACAGCCTCCATGTTTCAGAATACGTGATAGAGACCCTCTCGCTGCCAGACGTTGCCATAAACTCTTGCCTACTAGTACTCGTAGCAGGATACGATCTAGCCGTACAGTCAAAAGCAGAGGAGACCGGACACATGTGAAAGATGGTGGCATGGTGACCGTCGATGAGCTGAGAAGGCAGCTGGCACCGACTGGTGTCCTGCGAGTCGAAGCCTCAGACGTTGCAGGAGGAAATGTTGTCGTCCCATTCATGCAAGAGTCGAAGAATGATCAAATGATATGCGATGCAGAGGCTGGAATCAACTTGGCCAACTTCTTGCTGGTCACTGGCCAAAGCTCCAGTGGCACCCCAGAAGGCGAAAACAACTTGTGCCGGTGCTGTGTGGTTTTTGTCATCTACAGAGGTGATGGCCCTGTGCAGGTGTTTCACCGGACCTGGCCGCCGAAATCGCCAAGCGGCTGGGTACTGCGCTCCGCTTGGTGCCATTTCCCAACCCCAAGGAGACGTGGTCCACGCAGGTCCTAAAAAGTCTTGGAAGCTCGGTCAAGGGCTTGAGGTGCAATGTAGATTCAGGTAGCTGAGAAGATTGCTTACATTTGCTACATCAGGATGCAGTACTTGAGCAGGGCATCGGTGGCCGTGGCAGTGGTGGCAATGATGGCATTCGCACTACTGTAGCAGTATGTAAGAAAAGGGGCGGCAGTCATCGTGCTTGCGCAAGGACTTGGGCGATGCCGTGGACGAAGGCCGGTCCGGGCCGGTCAAGCTTGGAAGGGAAGGGATGGACGGAGCCGAGCGGGTGTTCCTGGCAGGTTGCTGGGACATTGCCCTCATAGGAGCAGAGCCTCAACGAGAAGAAAAGTGCCCTGGCTGCGTTCAGCCTCCTTGAGCGGAGGCTAGCAACACAAAGTGACAGTTGCAAGGTACTGTATCGGCTCAGGATTGCCTTTAGCAAGCCTTACGTCGAGATACCCGCGACCTACTTGGTGCCCAGCAACTCAAAGCTGACACTGCGACAGCATGGACAGACTCGACCCGACTCAAGAAGTCGACCCAGTGCTTGAAGTGCCAACACAAGGACAAGCATAGAGGAAGTGGACTCCCCGACAGCATCTTGGTGAAAAAAATCCTCTCGCCGATGCAGCGCTTGTGGACGGATACCGGCATGAACTGGCGATGGTGAGGTTCGAATCGCCTGCATGGGGGGAACGGCCTTTGGCTTGTGGCTGGACAAAAACATCTGTCGAGCCAGCGTCATCAAGGCGGGGGGGGGGGAGTGGGCTTCCGGAGCCCCGGCATCCTCACCTTCCTTCTACCCGGACTCAGGTCGACTCCATGGACGCAGCTCTGAAGCTCCTGGTGGATGGGCAGGCGGGGAGGAGACGGCTTGCAAAAGGGTGGAGCGAAGGGTCGGAACTTCAGGCCGACGTGCTCGCGAACCTGCGAGAGCGCCTGTTATCCGATGTCCTACGCGTTCCGGGGGACGGGCCCTCAGCTTCGAAGTGCTGACTGCTAGATGGCTACTAGTAGACTGCTGGAGGGCCAGGATCCATGGTCACTAGGCCCAGATGTCGCAAGCATGAGCTCAGGGGCGAATATTGGAGGGTCACTTCATGACGGCAGCTTTGCCGCAAATTGTCGAGCTCTCACCTAGGCGCAACTTGATTGAGTGGCACATGATCGGGCACTTTAACCTGCCGAGGTGAAGCAGGACCGGTCTTTGGCTTGTTACGGCTCTTTGCCCGTCCCTTCCTTTCCGGCCTCTGCACCCCGCGGTGGCCTCTTGCAGGCTGTGGGAACTTCGAAATGCCGCGGCACCCATGCAGCCGCCTTCTTGGCAGAGACCGTGGCAGAGCTGAAGGCAAATGGCTTCGTGCCAGACCCAGCGCTCTTTGACACCGCTCCGAGGGAATGTCATTGCCTGATCTGAGGTCGAGAGTCTGATCGCCAAGCAGCCTGGCCTGGCAGCAGCGGCAGAAGCCTGCTTGGAGGATCATGGGACTTAGTAAGTAAGGTTATAAGTCCCCTAGTTGGGGTTATAAGTATAGTTACCCTAATTATAGCTTTAAGTGGTAATGGCTGCGTGTTTGACCGCGTATCTGCCAAGGCATGGGGTTGCTGGGAAGCTGGTCGTGGCAATCGAGGGCCCGGAGGCAAAGCGGCGAAGAACCGATGTTGCTTCAGGTGCCTTGGGTAGGTTGATGGCACTGCGCGCGAAGTCCTGCAACATGCCTGGGGGTGAGGTGGCAGGGGTAACTTGGTGCTGGAAAGTGGCTTGCCAGCTGCTCGTGATTTGCTTGCAGATCGCAAAGACTCCGTTGCCATTCTGGGCTGTGGAGCCATGGGATGCGTGCATCTCTGCTAATTTATGAGTTGTACACGGCTTGGATTAGACATGTTGAATACAAGCTGGAATGCCGGCTAAAGCAAGCATATGCACATGCACATGTCTCGTTCGTGAAGAAATAGGATTGCATCACAAGGTATGCAGCGTTCTTTGCCAGAGCAGGGCACGAGGCAAGCAGCCCAGCGGATCCCGGCGGCCCAGCCCGTGAGAGCTTCTGCTGATTCCGTCAGGTCTGGGTCGTGGACCTTTGGCCTGAACACATCTCGAAAATGCGGGAGGAGGTGGGGAGCCGGGCTGCAGAGCGCAGAGCGCAGAAAGGCAGAGCGCAGAGCGGCAAAATGGCCTCGCGCCAGGGCCTTCGTCTCCAAGGGCCCACGGGGGACTTTACAGTGCGGGTGAACGCAACCCTCTCCGCCCACGACGTGCCGCCGAGCGATTTGGCCTCCGGGCTGCAACAGGGCGCGATGCCGGTTCCGAAACACCTCACATGATCTGAGCTCAGCTGGGCTCAGGTCATCATCTCGACCAAGATGAGAGACTTGGAGTCTGCCGCGCAGCTGGCGGCGAAGCTGACGAAGGAAGATGGCGCGACCCGGCGGCACGGCACACCGGGCCGAGAGTGCTTCGAAAGGGCTTCCAATTGCACTTTTTGAGGTGATCCTGTATAATGTCATATACTATATCATAAGAAGATGATAACAGAACACGATACAATATGATAATATAGCGAAATACCATATAGAATATCAACAGAGTTTGATGATAGTATCATACAAGATGTTTTATACCATGTTTCGCATAATACATTGTCATATAATGCCATCTAACACAATATAGTGTAGCATGATATAATACCATGTAATATATCATATCATAGTAGAATCTAGGAATCATGTTCTTGTATACAATATTATATAATAATTATACAATATGTTACATTATACTATAGGTAATATGACATGATATGACATGATATGATATAATATGATATGACATATTATAATGTTGTATAACACAACATGATACATACATATATGTAGAGATATTGTATTCCATATTATATGGTGTGCTGATATAGATGTATATATGCATACACAGAGCCCTGAATCTAATTCAATTTAATAGAGGTGATCCTGTCCATCCAGAACGGCCTCGGTGCCGCGGAGCGCCTGCTCCAGCACGTGGATGCCGGGCGCGCGATGCTGGGCATCGCCAGCAACTTCGGCGCATGCATGCGAGGACGCCAGCACATCTGTTTTCCAGACACTTCCAAGAGCTAACTAAACACACCAATAGAAAAGTATGTAAGTAAACGCATGAATAAAGAAGTACATGGATTTTACATGCGGCCATTAAATCATTAAACCCACGTCAGGACCAGGCCATGCCGAGCACAAGAGCATGAATCGCATCATCCTCGGCGAGCTCGGACAGAAAGCCACGGAGCGGATCCAGAAGGCTTTTTACAGGGCCTCTCCCGTCCTCTCCCCAGAGAGACCAATATCCCTTAATTAAGGAATATAGCTTAAATCATAATATGAAGTCCCTTATAATTTAAGGAAGATTCCTTAATTAAGGGGTGTTTGGCTTTCTGGGTCCCTCTCCCTTTCCGAGTCTGTCCGAGTCCAAGTTTCTGGGGGTTCCGATTGTTTGATTCAATTGCAGGTCGCGTGCATTTGGTCCTCCGTGGGCTTCAATGTTGAGGCCGGGCTTACTTGAAAAGAGACCGGAAGACAGTCTCGCGACTAACGCCGTGCCGTTCTTCGCACACCCCAATGTGCAGGCAGCCAGCGACATTCAGCAAAAGATATGGGAGAAATTGATCTGCAACGTGTTCGTCGGAGGTGTACCGTCTGAAGTTTTCTTGTTTGGGCCACTTCGGACTCGATGACTGGAGCTCTGAAGCATGCAGGGGCGAAGCAGTTTGCAGGGAACCGTCCGCACCAAGTTGGCTAAGCAATGAAGAGCAAGATTAACCTCTTCATAGTCCCCAGCACCATCCTCGTAATTGTCATGGCGCTCATCCGCCTTTGCCACGTCAGGGACGTGTGCCATCACCGACTTCAAAGTCGGAGAGATGGTGGATAACCCCTTCGCAAAGCAGGCGCTTCGCCTGCCGCTCTGCAGAGATGCGCCTTCCCGAGCGCTTTGCGGACTAAGCAGGTCGCAGTGGCCTGCGCCAAAGAGGCACTCATCCTTTTGCGCTTGTGGTCTCGCTGTTTCGAGCCGGCTGAACACCTGACGATGCAAGGCGTATGAAGTGGGCAAGAGCAAAGGCATCAAATTTGGCTTTGAGGATCTGGAACAGCAGCTAGATTCGATCTGATGTCCGGTGCTGCAATGTCAGACATTGCTGATTACTGCTAGTGTTTGTGGCCGTGGCCAGTCTTCTGCAGCTTGGTTAAGTTGTCTCTGTCACAGGCTGGGGCATGAGGCAGTGGCTGGCAGTGCATGTTTCGGCACTAAGGTTTGTCGACAAGTTTGCGTCTACCGTCAGGGACACTTATCCTTCGATGGCACAGGATCATCGAAAGAGACAAATTTCAGAAGTGGATGCGGCTGGACCGCACAGCAATACTAATGAAAGGTGCGTATCTCAGTTGCTCTGCGCTCGTTCGGTTTTGCTGCCAGGTGATCAATGGAGCCATCCCGTTCCTTGACAGAACAGCCGGCAACCATTCCGCGTTTTGTTTCATGGCCACGAAGTGAGGCCCGAGGCAGCCAAGCTGGGGCTGGCAGCACCGGTGAACGAAACCGTGGCGAGCCTCCTCCGTGCCCGGGAGATGACTTTCTGAGGGGCTGCGAGCGCGCCGCTCGTGGAAAATCAAAGCACTCGTGTGCCGTCGCGGTGTCTACTGCCCGCTTGCCAAGCATGAGGTGAAAACAACGGTGTAGGCAGGGAGTAGAAAGACCCATGGGGCATGGAAGGTTTAGGACTTCGGGTCTTAGGGTAATTTCATTGGGACCAAGTCTTTCCAGGAGCAAGGCTTGGGCTGTGACAACATGACTTTACTCGCCAGTGCCCAAGGCGACACCCCAAAGCATTGTTTGTTGCAAGCGGTGTACGATCGAGGTGGTGGAGTTGCAGCCCAGCCAAAGATCTCAGGTTCGCTGACGGAGTGAAACGTTTGTTTGTTTGTTTGTTTGTTCGTTTGTTTGTTGTATTCATCCATGAGTGCAACCCGATCGTGTGCCCAGATGAGACAGCTCTGGACGTTCCCACATGGCTCTGCTGTACACCGAGCTGGCGGCAAGGCACGCATCTAGGATCGTCAGCGCAACGTTTCGCTGGTCCAGGATGCTGAGAAACCGAGGTTGCCATGACACCTTCGTCGCGACGCCGGGTTGTCATGCAGCTGCAGAATGTGAAACGATCGAGTCGTGCCAAAGTCAAGAGTGCTGGTCGGTCCAAGATCAGGACAGCTGAGTGCCTAGCTTCTTCGGAACAGTCGTTTTGTTTGGAGTCAGCTAGAAAGACACTGCGAGCCAGGAGCAGCGGCTGATGACCTGAGAAATCCGGCCACGATGTAAGTCAGTGAGCGATGAGCCTGCAACAAATTCGCGGTTCTGATTCACCGCTTGTGATCATTCCCGAAACAGGCCTGGACGTCTTGCATCACTGCCAGCACCTGTTCCGTCGTATGCCCTACGCTCTGAGCTGTCGCTGGTGCCGATCTTGCAAGAAGCCTTCCCAGCCAATCATGCGTATGGCTGTTGCCCGCGCAGCCTTCGTTTGATTCCCCGATGAAGATGCCGGGATGAAGATGCGTCCGTGTCCACCTTTCCTTTTCGGCTCCAGCTGTGCTTTTGTTCTGCTTTCGAGGGCAGTTTGCCGGGATCCCGACTATGGCTGAGTTGGCCAATCTGGGAGGCACAGAACGAGTGTGAAGCCTCCTGTCGTGATCAGATGTTGGCCGCTCTCAACGGAACGCAGCGTTTGCTCACAGCAATCTCAGCAAGCTCAGCTTTTTGAAGAGGCCCTGCCTTCGTGGCATTGCCTTCGTCTACAGCCACCAGTCTGCGTGCCACAGGCGCAAGCCTGTGCTCACCTAGACTCTACTTAAACATCCGAAGCTTACGGGGGGTTTCTCCGATACCCAAGTTGCTTCGAGCTTGATTGCCACAGGGCACTCGGCGCACTCCGCTGCCAGCTCATCGGCGTCTCAGGCCCGAAGACTTCAGGGCTTGCGAGTGCCAGGCTAGGTGATGCAAGTTTGGCTGGTTGTTAAGATCACAGGGCCCGCGAGCTGCGGCAGCTGCTACAGTGGCAGGCTTCCGGGTGATCCGCTGGCGATGCATGGTCGCGACAAGCATTTAGGGTGTCAGGTCGACGCAAAAACCACGGCTGTTTCCACTGCAAGAGAAGCAACGAGACGATGTTAAGCTCACGATCGTTGGGGGGTTGTAAAGGTTTGGGATTTCTGGAAGGACTGGAAGGTTGCCTTTTCTACCCCAGACCCTAAACCCTAAACCCTAAACCCTAAACCCTAAACCCTAAACCCTAAACCCTAAACCCTAAACCCTTGAGCCGTCAACCCCCACCGGGAGTTTTGCCAGGGCTCGCTGCCTTGGCGCAGGGCTCCCGCAGGCCGGAAGACGCCTTGAGATGCCTTGAGGTTTTAAGCAGGGTGCTACTGGTAGAAGGCTATAAGGGTTGCAATAAAGGGTTTAGGGTTTAGGGTTTAGGGTTTAGGGGAATAAGTCTACCATAAGGCCATATGGGTCACGTTGAGACTCTGATTGGTATTCTAGGCAAAGATATGTGCATTACAGGGTTCTGCAGGGCGTACCATGATCAAGACTTTGGCTTAGCGCAGTCGATGGCGTTTGGCCGCTGTGGGCCGGGTTCCTGCGCGCATTCGGACCTCGCCACGACTGAAACCTGTAGTCACCGAGGTGATGTCGTTTGCAAGGTGGAACAGTCTTGGAAGCTGAAAGCTACCCAGCTTACTTCACCGATATCGTAGTTGCTCCGACCTGTTTCTCCAGCGCCTGAAGCAGCTGAAGCTTCGAGCCTCGGATGAAGGTCGCGAAGGACGGCCCTGAAGGGTGCTGCCACGGAACTTCCCACAGTGGACCGGGTTGGGAACCTAGAAGCTCGGCTCATCATCCTCATCATCATCATCATCATCCTCATCCTCATCATCATCATCATCATCATCATCATCCTCATCCTCATCCTCATCAGCATCAGCATCAGCATCAGCATCAGCATCAGCATCCTCATCCTCATCGTCATCGTCATCGTCATCGTTATCGTCATCGTCATCGTCGTCATCATCAACATCGTCATCATCAGGCAGGACCTGCATAAAAGCACTTTGCAATTATGGATGTGGAGAGGGTGTGGGTGTCAAGTCCGCAGTGCAGGTGAGTGTTCACGCCCCAGCTGGATTCTAGATCCTGCATGAATTTGTGCTCTTAGTGGCAAGTAATTAAGACCGTTGTGAAAGTCCTTACAACTATATAGAAAGGACAATTTGAGAGAATACCGTGCCCCATGGTGGCTGCCGATCCTCCCAGAGTAGTCTCGTCGGCAGAGGTGCTTCCCGCGCTCCGAACTGCCGGGGCTTGCATCCTGGAAGGTGCAGGCAGCTCCAGGGAAGAGGCCGCGGCTCTGCCTGAAGAAATCTTCGGTGCAGTTCTCGCGGCGGCACCGGAACCCGCGGAGGTCTCGGAGAAAACTTTGGGACCCCGTGGCATCCGCAAGGATGACGCCTTCCGAGCGCACACTGACGGCCATGCCTACGGGGACCTCTTCCCGGACTACTTCCTTTTGCTCTGCGCTCATGCCAGCTCGAAGGGAGGTGGTAACTTTGTCATCGATGGCTACCAAATCCTTGATGGATTAGCAGAGGATGCTGAGAACTCTTGGGTAGTGAAGGCACTGGAGGAAAGGGCCGTTGATCAGACTTCCCGACTGCCCAGTATTTCGCCTGTGGTTCTGCGAGCACCTGACGGGCGGCGAGCCCTTCGGTGTCGCTTGTCTGGTCCGCCGGCAGCTTTTGCAGCACAGAGGGTGAGCCATGATTCTGACGACCCGGAGAAAGATGCACGCATGTTGGCGATTTACCATCAAGCGGTAGAGAAGGCAGCGGAAGCAGCCGACAGGATCTACTTGCGGCCAGGTGATGCGCTGGTGGTGGACAACTACCGCATGTTCCACGGCCGTGATCCTTACGTAGATCCGGATCGCTTGTTGTGGCGGTGCTGGATCTGGACCACAGCTGCGAGGGGCGTCCCAGACACCGAACTGCACTCCACCCCAGGCAACACGGCGGGGGAAGTGCGCCCCGACGAGGCACCCTTCAAAAAGCAGAGGCTGGAGAAGGCGGAGGAAAGCTGAAAATGAGTGCGTGTAGGCCAGAACGAGTATGGGCAGTCAGTGTTCTTTCGCGGGCAAGTAGCGAGGCGCTGAAGCTACGGATGTTGCACAAGCCCAGGCCACCACGAAGCAATGGAGGCGAGACCTGATGAGGCCGCGGACTCAGAGGCCCTTCACCTTCCCATTTGCATGGCAAGCCGTCCAGGTCCGACCAGTACTACAAGTTTGGCAGGAGATGTGTAGCTTGACAGCAGGTTGGGGAATAGACGACAGCTAAACGATGCAGGACCCAGATGGAGAATGCCATGAATCAGCTGCAGGAGGCCAGGAATGAGACATCAATTTCTGCTAGTTTCTGGGCAACTTGAGTCCGGGGTTCGTTCGGTACGCCAAGAAGGGAGGTCTCGAAGTTACGACGTGCGGTGGGGTTGCTGCGAGGTCAGTGGCAGCGAGCTGCTGACCAAGGCCTGCACTCGCTTTGAGGGAGACGAGAAGAAGCTGATCCATTGGCCCGTCGGTGGCCATTTGCCCCCGGCCCCTCTCTATATAAAGCTATGCCAGCTGAGCAACGGTACAGAAAGTTTATGCTTCAGACTCGGAAGTCCTTGCTTCCTTTGTTACATGTGCGCAGATTCGGCAGAATGGCTTCCGCCTGACTGTGAGCGGCTGAGACGACCTGGGTGTCCGTTGCAAGCTGCCGCAATTGAAGAGGGTCTGAGAGCGAAGTGATTGACTAGCCGGGAGCTGTGCAGGTCGGCGACATCACCTTCGTGTTGGCGGAGTCCGGACCCAAGCAAGAAATACCATGGGTTCAGGTCCAGGGATTAAGAACCCTGAGCCGTAGACGCCGTAGCTCCCAAAAAGCCTGCAGGTCCTATGGCTTCTGCTGGGGCGTGGAGCGAGCGGTCGCCATGGCCTACGAGGCGCGAGCCATCTTTGTCTTCCCAGCTTCGCTTTCCCGCCCATTTCATGTCGTTGTTGCGTCGGCGTAGTCTCTGATTGATCAAGGACCAAGCAGAGTGCTCGTTCTCTTTACTGTTACTGAAACCACTGGTGAACGCGTGTGCCGGATCATAGGCTGTCTGAAAGTGCAGCGTGGTGTGACAGCTCAGCATCGCCGAGCTCTGCAGGCTCGAGATTTTTTCCCAGACAAGAACATTTGGGTGACGTCGGGAACTCAGCTGCGAATTACTCGACTGCCGTTGATTACGCTATTCAGATTCTCCTTCCTACTTGTCACTGTCGGATTTCCTGCATTGGGAGCTGTCATTGTGATGCGATGTCATCATTTCCGCTGCGCACTAGCTATTCCTGTGACGAGGAATGAGATCATTCACAATCCGTCGGTGCGGGCCGTAGATAGTGTCATGCAGACATGGAGGCCTTAATTCGGAGTATATAAGTGCTATCAGCATAAGTGTAGGCTGCAGCTGTCGAGGTGAACCAGAATCTCTCCGATAAAGGGATGCGCTTCGTGGAGACAACGAAGGATGGGGGCAAGGCCTGGCATGCCGTGGCACTCCGACATCTCCGCTCTTTTGCCTTTGGCTTGTCTGTCTTTGATGCTATTCCTGCTATTCTCCGGATCATGTGCGCGCTTTCGGCATGAGTACGTGCATATACCATACACGCAAAATTATTTATGCGCAGACTCAGATATTTTCAGCGATATGTAACGATATATAAAGTAATAGTGTATGCATGCATGCATGCATGTGTGACAGCACAGGTGTAACCTACTTACCTGCCTGCCTACCTACCTACCTACCTACCTACCTACCTACCTACCTACCTACCTGCATACATACATACATACATACATACATACATACATACATACAGTGCATAGATACATACATACAGTACATACATAATACGTACGTACATGCATATATATATATATATATCCATATATATATATATACACACATATATACCCCCACACACACACACACACACACATATATAGCTGTGCGCGCCTACACACCCCTGCCGATGCCCGTCGAGGCTGCACGGAGCTTCACACGTTTTGGGGGTTCAGGGTTCAGGTTTGTGGGTTCGGGGGTTACCAAGGATCAATAGATGGTGTCTATATCCTGAAACGGCTCCGCCTGGTTTCCATGAAGCTTACGACCGTTTTGCAATGAGCCGTAGATTCCCTGTTGTCAGGATTATTCCGATGTGGAGGAGGGGGATGCCCCTGGCTCAGGAGTAGAGCTCGAGCTCGGATTGGACTTTCTCGCCAGCACTGGTCCATCTGGTCCAGAGGTTGTCATTCTGCCCGCCTTCGGTGCGTCCGTCGACGAGATGGCACTGCTGAAAGCGCGCCGGGCCGGGATAATGATGACGGCACAGCAGCGCAGCTGTTGGGCACTGACCGCCAGTTCAAGTTAGCTAGATGGTTTGTCGGCACCTACATATGCATCATGTGCATCTATCGTAGAGAGCTGTTTCAACGGATTTTTTCAAGCTGTCGGTGCATCTGCAGGGAATCTGAAGCTTCAGGATCCTGCTGAGGGCCGTCTCCCACCCCCGCTCCGACCCGTATCCTTCACCCGGTTCCCGAAAATCAAAGAGAATCAAAGGATCTCCTGTACGGCCTGTAGGTTCGTTTCATGGACTGCCCATGGTTCCTTGCCAAGACCCGAAGAGTCAACCTGCTCCCTGGCTAGCTTGAGAGCCACGCTGTGAGGAGCGCAATGTTCAAATCGTGGACACCACCTGCCCATGGGTTTCCAAGGCTGGCTCAGTTGACGGATGCCAAATCGCAGTGCTGCTGTTGTGGTTGTTGTTGCGGTGGTTGTTGTCGAGGGTGATCACTTGCATTATCCGGTTTGAGAACACCCCCTGGCCACTCCTGCGCCCGCAGGTCTGGGCTTCAGTCGAGCGCAGCAAGGCCCCGCTAGCAGCAGCATGCTGCGCACACTGCACAGCCCAAGTCATGAGAGTCGCTTTTCTGCTCTGACGCCTGCGGTTTGCATGAATGGTCCGGTGCCGTCATCAATGTGTTGTTGCAGTTTCAATGCCTGTGAGAGGACAAGGATCATACTGCTATCATCCACGGAAAGTGCCGCTGGTGGAGTTCAGACGGGGCTTTGCGCAGTTTGAACAGCTACAGTCGTGATCGTTCATGTTCGAATTCCTTGATCACCCAGGGCCCTAGGTCAGGTTGTTCCTGTTCCGCCCAGTTCTGTTTTTTCACAGTTCTTTTGCTATGTTGCCGCACGTTTGCATCAAAGCAGACTTCCCCTGTCTGGGCAAATCGAAGTCTCGAAGACACGGATCAGCTGTTCCGGCCCAGTTGCCATGACAAGGCCTCGCTCACATATCATCGAAGGCTGTAGTATATGATACTATATCATAGTATATGGTGGCACATTCGATACTGTAGTAGAGACATGCGTATGTTGCAGTATGCTCTAATCGTTTTTTTACCGTGCTATCCCGCGGGGCTCGTCTGAGCGCAAAGTCGCTTTTGGCAATTCCAGGTACGACCACGAGGAGACTGTGGCCACCAAGTCCTTCGCATCGAAGTGACCCTGATCGTATTAGAGTTTAGGGGTTGGGGTGTTCGACGATGCAAATGACGCCTTGGCTCGTGGGGCAGGTACATCGTCCTGAAGAACATGGCAGAAGCGGAGTACGTTGCAGCCTACGTGCTGGGAGAGGGCAACAAGGAGGCCAGCTGCAATCGGGCTGGGTGGTCAGGATTTGTCACGTGCTTTGCAAGCCGATTCCTCTTCAGCAGAAGTGCTCGCTTGTCAGGAGTTCATGGCCAAGTTCAGCAAGGCAAGTCGCCGTGGGCCGGGAGGTGCTATGCCCGGCTATGTGGAACTGTGGAGGCCATGAGCCCGGGCTTCGACCCCGATGTGGACCTGGATCGGGTCGGTGTGGCCAATCAGACCACCATGCTCAAGGCAGGCTGCGGTTTCGGCCCATCGTCATCACCCCTGTTATCTCGTCTCCAGCTCTCTCTTCAGCTTCCTGCAAGGGCGAAACCGAGCTCATCGGCAAGCTCTTCGAGCGGGTCAGCGCAATCTTTATGTGCATTAATTGACTTTGTGAAGCAAGCAGGCCTGACTAGGCCGTTTCGCCCCGGAATTAGTGGTGTGCCAGCAGCTTCCATTGGCTCGTTTCGTGCAGTCACGGCCGTAGAATGCTGAATTCAAGCTTCGCTGCAGACCCTCATCAAGAAGTACGGCCCGCAAAACATCAATGTGTCTTATCTTGACTTGCAGGATTTTCTGATCATTGCTGCAACGATACCGCGAGCGAGTTGGCCTGCCGAAGTATCTCTTAGGAACACTTCATGTCCTTCAACACCATCTGCGACGCCACTCAGGCGCTGCCTAGTCCTGTGGCTGTTTTTATGTCAGTCGAACCTACCGTATCACGAGGAGAGGCAAGATGCCATGTACAAGATGTTCGGCGCTGAGTACGAGGCACGCCCGACATTGCCAGAATCTTCGGCCTAGACGATGATGGGCATGCAAGACTGGCTGGAACGAAAGCTGCGAAGTTGAGCTAACCAGGACTTGATTACTGCTTCTGATGGTGCATCCAGTCTCATGTGCGAGAGTGGCACTGCTTTTACTGGCATTCTGGGAGTGTGCAGACGACCGTGGCTTGCCGCTTCTAGCACAGCCGCTAAGCCTCAGCGATCCCAAACTTTACTTGTTCACACTGCTGCCTCGAGATTGCCGGGAGAGACTTGGATGCAAAGTTCCTGGTGCTTCCCTTCCCGATCCTGCTGCACCGGGTATATCTCGAAGTCTTGGCGCATCGACCCGAGGATGGCTTCGAGGTCGACTTTGCGTTTTCTACTTGCGGCACTCCCGGTTTTCGAAGCCTCCGAGCTCTGCCACGCAGGCGATCACACGGTTGAGCCAGAGCTAGCCGGCAAGAGCGAGCCATGGTGAGCCCAGGGTTCCCACGAAAGGAGATGCCGCTTGTGCCGCGCGCTCGTCGGCGCTGCTGCAGCACGGCGCCCGCGAGCGTCCCGGAGGTTGTGAGACGTTGCGATATGCAAGGCATCGGTGAAAAAGCATCAGCTGGCGGCCCTCCTGCTCTCTTAATGATTCCTGCTGTGAGCGGGGTCCAAGGTCAAAGTCGGGCCGACGACGAGAGCCTCTATGCCGACGAGAGCCTCTATGGGGCTGGCATGGCACCCATTTGCAAGGATGCAGCCGACTTCCTTCCAGAGAGGGAGATGTGGGCGTACTGCGACTTCTACGGGCACGGTGCCGTGCTGCCAGACGAAGCTCGTCAGCCTTGGGAATTTCTTGGCGCTTCTGCGCTTCCGGTGCTTTTGAGTCTGAGGAGACGACCTGCAATGACCAGGAGGGTTGTTATGGTGGAACGGGCTGGTGCCACTGTGAGGGCAGGGAGGGTTGCCTGGCCGTGGGTGGCTACTGGTTCGCCCAAACCTGTACGATGGAGGTGGAGATGTTCAGGCAGAATCGGCAGAGAGCAGGGGCCGGGGGGGTTCTTTTGCATCTTGCGAGTGTGGCACCTGTCCCTTCGCCAGTCAAGAACAGCGCGAGATGTTGCACATGGCCGACTCCACCGGCAGTTGCCTGGACCTGGAGGTGGGAGACCGGGAGACCGCGCAGTCTAGCGGCGTAGTCTAGCGGCGTAGCAAAGCGCTTAGATTTGCGAGAACTTGCTTTTGGCCCGAGGCCAACGGCATGAAAGCGGCGGACCCGGGGTTCTGCTTGAGCAGCTTGAGCTGCTTGAGTCGATGAATTGGTGTGGTCTCTACGGCCATGGCCGCAGGATATCGTATCGTGGCCGGCGACAAAGTGCTGTGCATCCTTCCCGGCGACCATCTGCGACAAGGATCTCACGCCCCAAACACCCTGCATGCACGACGAGGACAGGCGAAACGGAGGAGTAGCAGCACAAGCACAGCAGCGATGGCGATAGCGACGTTTTGAGAGGGTGGAAGATTCCGAGCCCCGGCTGCAGGACTTCGAGCACAACAAGTCGATGTGGGCCTGGTGCGACACCTACGAAGCGGCCCCCTCCGAGCACGAGTGCAACTCCAAGGGCTGCGAGGGCAACGAGTGGCACTGCCACTGCGAGACCAAGGAGGGCTGCCTTGCAGTAGGCCGGGTGGGCACATGTGGGCACTGCAGCCCCATTATGGCCCATCGAAGTCGCCTGAAAGCCCTCTTTGACCTCTTGGAGTGCCGTGAGGTGGTCGTTGGGAGGAGTACCAGTGCTGGCAAGATCTGCAGTACATGTCTACGGAAGTGCACAAGGCCAGGCTTTCCCACAGCCACCCAGCCTCTTGGGGTCGCAACGGTGGTTTCATACCCGCGACATGGCAAGCTGAACCTGCACAGGGCATTTCGATCGCCAAGAGCCAGCACTCCTGCCGCTTGGCTGAGTGCAGCATTGATGGAACCGGCAGCATTCTGTACAGATGCGAAGTGCGAAGCGCTTGCAGTCTCGAGCACAGCACACATAGCGCACTTAAGGTGACGACATCGCAGTTTGGCACAGCCCACTCGAGTACTCGGTGGACTGGTTGGGCCGGGGCACCTGTTGCAGGGCGTATGCGAAGAGTCGCGGACGGACGGACTTGAGGTTCCAGTTGCTGCTCCTCCGGGCAGTCGGTTTGCCAGGCCTGGGCTGTTCGTCCCAAGATGTCCCAAGGCCCTTTGACTCTGGAAGTCCCAGGCGCTCGGAGGTGGCGGCCACAGTCACCACCATCACACGGCGGCTGGTCGATGAGGGCACCAAGACCTTGGAGCCCAAGGGGAGCTGCATAAACTGGGTTCTTGTTAAGGGATTTAATTTAAGTTACCATAATAGGGATCTATAGTAAATAATATGGTTTCCTTATTATGGTAACTTAAATTAAATCCCTTAACAAGAACCCAGTTTATGCAGACGCCATCCGACCAGGGCCGGTTCACCAGGGCAGCCAGTCCCCGCCCTGGAAAAGTCCTCTGCCAGAATGGCTGCGTTCCGCGGGGGTTGTGCAGCTGCTGCGCCACATTGCTGAGAGTTTCGGAAGAATCGGATGCGTGCATCAGATCGGTAGAGAACTAGGAGCGATTGACAGCATCTGAGCAGGCCCCGAATTCCAACCTCTACGCAGAGCTTGAGGGCGAACAGGCACGAGATGGAAGGGTAGAACATCGTTGAAGCTGAAAGGGATGCCTGTTTTAGTGACTACTTAGTAGTGTTTCATATTCCGATGGCTTCTGCACTACCCCTTGTCCTCGAGCGACGGCGACTGCTGCTACTACCACAACAGCAGCAACTACTACTCCTACGACCAGTACCAGTACCACTGCCAGTACCTGTACCAGTATGTTGGTCCGGGTCCGACAACCTACTGCTGCTGCTGCTGCTGTTGCTGCTGCTGCCGCTGCTGCTACTTCTACTGCCCCGCCCTACCAACCACCTGTCGCACAAACCCATCATCATCATCGTTGCAATTGGGCTACAATATCATGAAAGTATTGTAAATACCGGGTAAAAGAGTAAAGCGGATGTGTTCTTGTACGTCATCATGCTCCCCCCCCCTCCCCCACCCCCCCTCCCCCACCCCCCCCACCCCCCCCAACCATCCCTCAACAGCGGTGGTATGGACTACGACATCACGAAAGTTCTGTACCGTAAATACCGAGTAGATTGAATGTGTTCTTAAGCAGTGTTTAAAGAAGGTGGTTGGTAGAGGGGGGGCGCCTACTACTGCTACTACTACGACTACGACTACGACTACGACTACGACTACGACTACGACTACGACTACGACTACGACTACGACTACGACTACGACTACGACTACGACTACGACGACGGCTACTACTACTACTACTACTACTACTACTACTACTACCACTCTTCCTACTACTGTTATATTTGCTTCTGCTCCTGCTGCTGCTGTGATAGTGTTGGTAAGGGCGAAGGCAACGAAGACTAACATGCCTACTTCGATATTTGCTTGCAGCTTGCACCACCCTAAACTCCTCGACCCTATCTAAACATGCCTAAACCCAACATTTTAAAGGCAAACACAATCTCGGACAAAGCGCTACCGACAGGAAGCCAGATCGCCTCGCACAGAGGCAGTCAGATGTCGGTTAGTGTTTTTAGAGTACTGAGTTTGCAGATTCGGGTTTAGGGTTTAGGGTTTAGTGTTTAGGGTAGTGAGTTTACAGATTCGGGTCTCGGGTTTAGGGTTTAGGGTTTAGGGTGAATATTTCTTTCAGGGGCTGAAGGCAACGATTCGATGCTTTTTTTCAGGGTGCCTAGTGAGTTTACAGATTCGGGTCTCGGGTTTAGGGTTTAGGGTTTAGGGTGAATATTTCTTTCAGGGGCTGAAGGCAACGATTCGATGCTTTCTTTCAGGGTGCCGGGCAGTGTCAACTTTTGGAACTTCGAGCCTAAACCACTAAACCCTAAACCCTCAACTTTTGGAACTTCGAGCGTCGCTGTGCGGATTCTGACATGACTTTCGGCATGATGCGTCGTCGGATGGGGCTCCCTGGCAGCGGGTCTAGGGTTTAGGGTTTAGGGGTTTAGGGTTTAGGGTCTAGATTACCCTTATGTGTTTTCCAAACAGTGGCCTCGTTGTGAAGCGTGCGGCTGTGTTGTAGGCATTGTTGCTGGTTGCCGATGTGTTGCAGATGTTGTCGTCCTGCTCGTCCTTCTGCTCCTCCCACCCAGTGTTGGCATCCATGCATTTTCACTGTGGGTGTTGGCATAGTGTTCTTGGTACCGTTCTGTGTGCTTGGCATTGTCCATGACGTCGTGTTTGTCGATCGCCGGCGTGGTCACTGTCGTGGCTCTGGCCGTGGTCGTGGTCGTGCTCTTAGTAATTAGTGTTTATCCTTGCCTTTGTTGCTGCTGCTGCTGCTGCTGCTGCTGCTGCTGCTGGCGTTATGTTTTTGCTGTTGTTGCCGCCGTTGCTGTTCGTTGCCGCTGTCGCTGTCGCTGTCGCTGCGGTTGCGATTGCGGTCGCGGCTTCGGTTGGGGTTGCGGTGGTGGTTTTTGGTGATGGTGGGTGGAGGTGTGTTTCCGTGTTGCAGTTGCTTGTGCTGGTCTGTTGCTGTTGATAATGTGCCGGTGGTGGTCGAGGTGCTGGTCCCGTCTGTGTCCGAAGCCCTAGACACCAAACCTCAAAAGACGCTGGGTTGGCAGAGAGGAAACGGGTTGTTAAACAAAAACAACAGAAAACTCTAAAGCCCTAAACCCCGACCCCACAAGCCGAAAACCCTACACACCCCTAGAATTCGAACCCTGTGACAAAGCCCTTGTAGGAAGCTCTTACAGAAGCCTAGCTAGCTATACTTGCGAAGCCTTATACACATCTGAGAGAAACGACCTTATAGAAAACGTATAAAACCCCCGCGGAGCGCTTACTTGTCAGCAAGGCTTGATCAGTTTAGCTTGGATAGAATATGGGGGGGCCTAATAATTACCAATAGCATTGGGGGGTTCTATGAGGGACCTGTCAGAGAATAGAATAGAAGGGGCTCCCTGAGCCCTAAACCCTGAACGGGCTCTACAAGCCTTCCATAAACAAAAGCTCCACAAGGTGCCTATGTGCTTCTGTAGAGGTTGTCTGGGGGTTCTATATAGGGTTTAGGGTTTAGGGTGGTTGTCTGCTGATTCTAGAAGTTTTGCATTTTGCAGAAGGGTTATAAGGTTCTGTAAGGTTTCTATACGTTATCGGGATCTGCTCTGCAAGTAGTACTATTCAATACCTAAACCCTGAACCCTAAGCCCTGAACCCTGAACCGAACCCTACACCCTAACTAAACCCTAAACCCTAAACCCTAAACCCTAAACCCTGAAGCCTGAGCCCTAGAGGATGCCAACTGTCGTATCAGAAGTTCGTGTATCATCACCCCGGTCTAGGTCATTTTCAGGTGGTTAGTTACCGTTATAGGAGGGTTTAGGGTTTAGGGTATACCTTATAGAAGCCCTATATACCCTAAACTCCCCCAAACCCTAAACCCTATACCCTAAACTCCCCTAAACCCTAAACCCTAAACTTCCCTAAACCCTAAACCCTAAACCCTATACCCTAAACTCCCCACCTGTAGTTTCCTTTAACCCAGGCAGCTTGCCAGTGACGGCATCTGTGACCCGGTGCTTTGGCCCGATCCCCAGAAGGATTCAGGAGGGTTTAGGGTTTAGGGTTTAGGGTTTAGGGGGGGGTTGCTTGGGGTTCTTCAGGGGTTCTAGAGCGGGCTTCGGGTTTAGGATTGCAGCGGTCTTTGTTGCTAGTGCACGTCCTTTTTGCCGCAACCTCTGCTGAGCAGTTTTCGGCCCCTAGGACTTCCCTTATTTTAGGGTTTAGGGTTTAGGGTTTAGGGTTTAGGGTTTAGGGTTTAGGGTCATACCCTACCCCTTTTTTAAGGTACTTAGCTCTATGGTTAAGATCTGCTATGTAAACAAGTCGGTACCCTAAACAAGGGGTAGGGTGTGACCCTATAGGTGAACAAACCCCTACGAACTCTTATAAACCCCAAGCCCTAAGCCATAGTTACTCGGGCGTGTAGCTGTCGTTGTTTCTAAAGTAGAACCCATGGGCCCCTAGTATGGGCCCTTAACCCTGAGACCCTAATATACCTACTATATACTCTATATATACCCTTAAGGGACCCTAGAATCCCCCAAGGGCCCATGTTAGGGGCCCATGGGTTCAACCCTAAACCCAAAACCCTAAACCCTAAACCCTGAACCTTGCATGAACCAGAAGCCCCCTTGTTTCCTAGTTCCCCAATCCCCAACGAATAGGGCGTAGCAGAAATGGACGGTTTAGGGTTTAGGGTTTAGCAAAGATGGACACCCAAGAACATCCTTTAGTTCCGCAATCCCCAACCTTTATAAACTTTTTGGGGTTCTTAGAATTTAGTCGTAATCTGAAAGTTTAACACTTTTATTTCCCTGGTTTATTGGGAAGTAATTTTTCACCCCTACACCCCAAACCGCCAAAGAAAACGCAAAAACCTAAGCCTTAAACCCTAAAGCCCTGAACCCTAAACCCAGCCAATATACATAGATGCAACGGGTGCGGAAGCCGATCTCGAGGGTTCAGACTTGGGGCTCTTGGATTTCTGGCATCTTTGAGATTTCGGGTGTAGGACTATGGGCTTTGGGTGTAAAGGCTGGGAGCTGCGAATGGACCTGTCTGAGTACCTTGCATGGTTCTGCAAAAAAATTCAGCTGTATTTCCTTGCTAACATCAATTAGCTCAATGCCAGTGCTTGCCAAATAAATAGGCCTGTTTATTGACAAGTAGCGCTGAGTTGCCAATTGAGCTGACCAAGCCTTGGCCATGATACAAGGGGCCGTCTAGGTTTTATGGGGTTGGTTCCTATCCGGTGCGAGGTAGCCTGGCATGGCTTTGGAGCACGTTCGATGCGCGGAGAGTCTGTCCTTAGGTCCAGGCTATTTTCGTAGTTTCTTGACTTGCTTCGCCAGTCTAGATGTTCACTTAAACCTCCGACCTTGCTGCAGCTAGAAAAGCAGAAGGGGGCTTTGACATGTCCATTCGCTCGTTTCCCTGCTGCCATTTTGGACCATCTCGCATGTTGTCAAGGCACCCAAAGCACGTCATGGAAAGCTTTGTCGGCCGATCCCCACCTAAACCTTCAACCCCTCCAACTTTGATTCGTCCACAGCTTGCTGCCCACAGCACGACACCCTGAGCCCACCCTGCGATCTCTCGCTCCCCTGGGGTTTTTAGTGCTTTTCAAGGTTGTTTTAAATTTGTTGCTATGGGTCTAAAGTCACCCGGAAGCCTCCAAGCTTACAGCTTCCCATGCACCAACACCCGGGTTCGATCCGAGACGTCTCCTTGCACGGAACTCTGAAGCCTTGTGTTTTTTTATACATATATAGATATATATTTATGTTTATGTTGTATTTACATACATATGTACGTATGAAATGTATGATGTATATACGGAACGATGGTATCTCAAATCCAGAAGCTTCAGTGTGTTAGAACCCTAGCGTGGCGCACATGGGCCAACACGGAAGCGGCATGGATCGGACGGGAAGAGCGCAGAACCCAGCGGTCATTTCTAGGGGTTTAGGGTTGTAGGGGGCTGAGGGCTTTGGGTTTAGGAGCGTAGGATTACAATTTAGGGTTGAGGGTTTAGGGGTTTAGGGGTTTAAGGCTTCGGGTTTAGAGTTTTGGGGCTTTTTTGGAGGGTTCTTTTCAGGGTTCGGGTAGCTTTAAGGGTGCCCGTAGGGGCTTCAGGGTTCAGCGTTTACCTCTGAGTGTTCCATATTATAGGGCTGTGTGGGGCGTCGCGAGGTTCCGCACGAGTTTCACAGAGGGTCTCGAAGTTTGGTGTTTTGGCAGTTTGCGGTGTGAGGCTTCGAGTTGAGGGGTTTACTATAGGAGCCTTCATAATTACCTATGCTATTTTGAAGAGTTCCTTATCATAGTTATAGTATAGTATACCCCAAAACCCTATTCTATTCTGATTATTAAGACCCCTAGATTACAGCTTCCAGAGGGGCTTTAAACCCTAAACCCTAAACCCTAAACCCTAAACCTTAAACCCTAAGCCTACTGAGGCTTCCGGAATGGGGATTGGGAGTCTGTGGTTTAGCCCGGGTCAAAGTACTTAAGAATAGAAGCCCAAACAATTACCTTAAAGAAGTACCAATGTTATATTTCTCAGGAAGTACTATAGAAGCCCAAAGAATTACCAATGTTATATTTCTTAGGGTTTAGGGTTTAGGGTTTACTATGGAAGCCCAAAGAATTAGATTTATAATTACCTAGAATTTCATAATTTGTTATGAGATAAATAAGAATTAATATTACCTTAAACAAGTACCAATGTTATATTTCTTAGGGATTAGGGTTTAGGGTTGATTTTATTATGGTAGAATACCCTGATTATAGATATAGGATCAAGGGGACTCAAACCCGGTTCTAATCATCCAGGCCCCGACGTTATTCAGGCATCTCCATTGGTTGCTTGTCAGCAGGAGTACATCAGTCCAGCTTCCTGTTTTTCCCCCAATGTTTCTTTATGCCAGCGTCGCAACACCCTAAAGAACCCGTGCCGTGAGGCTGAGAGCACCATGGATTTGCTTGCACCTTCTGACCTGGTTAGGGCTTAGGGCTGGGTTTAGTGCTTTAGTCAACTTTAGCACCCTTCGGCATATCCCCCCTTACGGGCACCAGCACCCATAGGCGCTAGCAGGACAAAGCCATGAGTCGGGAAGTGTTTTTTTGTAGAGCTGAGGATTCGTATTCTGAAGCCCCGGACCCTACACCGTGCTTCTTGAAACCTAACCCTCAACTGAAAACCTCTAGACCGCATATGAGCGATACAATCTATCAAGCCTTTCTAGCATGTTTTAGACCCTTAACAGAAGCGCTGAACCCAAACCCTGAACCGCAAAGTCCTAAACCTTAAACATTAATGACATCAAGAGTTCTCACATGAATAAATACCAAGCACCATAAATCGTAGAACCGTGAAGCCATGCACTAGAGCTCTTCTTAGGACCTTGAATAGAGCCTTTACCCAGAGAGCCCAATACCCTTTAAATAAGCAATATACCTTAAATCGTAATATTAAGGCCCCATAATTTAAGGTATATTCCTTATTTTGCAGGGGTATTGGGCTCTCTGGGTACAGGGACCCAGCACCGACACCCAGGTCCCTGAGGACTCTCATCCCCATTCTCCGGCCGCTGGTCAGAAAATTTCGTGGACCACTGGATTCGTAACTTGACCGCAGCTTGCAGGTTTGTGCTCTGGGGCGCAGGGTTTATAGGGTTTGGGAGCTGGGGTTTATGGGTTTAGGGTTTAGGGTTTAGGGTTTAGGGTTTAGGGTTTAGGGGGTTTATGGGTCCCAAAAGCCAACACGGCAATCTCTTCAGGTCATGGGACCCCGCGAGGGCCAGCTGTCCAATTGCTTTTAGGGGACAGTACAGCACTTTAGCAAAACAAGATCCCTAAACCCTAAACCCTAAACCCTAAACCCTTTTCGTTGGGGCAGTACAGCGTTTGTTTCCGTTTCTTGCAAGAGTGCTGTCCCAAAGAAACCAATCATTTTGGAGGCCTGGGGAGCTAGGTTTAGGGTTTAGGGTTTAGGGTTTAGGGTTTAGGGTTTAGGGTTTGTTGGGTTTTCTTTGGACAGTACAGCACTTTGGCAAAAAACAGGTTGATTTTTAGGGACAGTACAGCGTGTTTGTTCGTTTTGTTGCAAACGTGCTGTACTGTCCGAACAAAACAATTCCTTTTTGGACGCCTGTGGTCGGGAGCTAGCCTCCAGGACTGGAAAAGATTGGTTCCGTTTGGGACAGTGCAGCACTTTGGCAAACAAGGGTTGGTTTCTGTTGGACAGTATTTCGTTTTTGTTAGTTTTCTTCCGAAAGTGCGATGCGGTGCGGATACCCATGATGGATTGGTTTATGCTCGTGAAGCTGGTCAAGGTGGTGCACGAAGGCTCGGGTTCACGCTCATTGTGCTTTGGTCAGGCTACGGCTCTAAACCCATCCCCAGCAACCCTGAAATCCAACAGACAGTACCTGCAGCAGGAAAATATAGGAATCTATTGGTAAGCCGGGGGGAGACATACACATGTATGTATGTATGCATGCATGCGTGCATGCAAGTATGTATGCATGCATGCGTGCATGCATGCATGCATGCATGCATGCATGCCTGCATGCATGCCTGCATGCATGTATGTATATGTGTATATAACTGGGCTCTTAGGGAAAGAGAGCGCTGATGGGTGGCTTGGTGTTCAAGGCCGCGATCGATAATCAAGGACTCAAAGTCTTGGTTGGATTTACGATTTAGGGTTTAGTGGGGTCTAGGGTTTAGGCTTATGGTTGTTTTGAGTGCCAGATTCTGGCTCGAGGGTTCGCAAGCCTCAATGCTGAACCCTAGACTAAATCCTTGAACCCTTATAAAGCCTAAACCAGAGCTCATGCGGACGGGACCGCTCCGAGCTTCGAGGGGGCTTCCACTAAACCCTAAGAGTACAACCATCCCCTCGAACCCATAGCCCTCAGCCCCTGCCCCTGAATCCTGAACCCTACAATCCAGCTCAAAGCCCCTTGTACCAAAAAAAAAGTTTGTAAGCCCTATAATAGGAGCTTGTCAAAAGCCCTGGTAACTCACAATCCCTGTTACACAACCCTAAACCCTAAACCCTAAACTGTTACACAGCCCTAAACCCTAAACCCTCTAAAAAAACTTTCTTAAAGCCCTCATAAAAACAGAAAGAAGAAGTCAAGATCCGCAGCCTTTGAGAAATCCCGAAAACCCTGCGTTCCCTTAGGGCGCCGGGGTTTCGGGGCTTCGGGTTTCGGATTTGGGCCTTCTTAGTTTAAGTCTCAGCGTTGAGGAGTTTTGGGGTTTAGGGTTTAGGGTTTAGGGGCTTAGGGTAGGGCCGTGTAGGGGTTTAGGGTTTAGGGTTTAGGGGCTTGCGGTAGGGCCGTTTAGGGGTTTAGGGCTTAGGGCGTGTTGGAGGGGTTTAAGTTTTGCTATTAGGATGAAACACACGAGTCCTTAGAGGCCCAGAGCCTTCTGGAGGGTGTTTGAGGATGTCGCTGAACCCCGGAAAATCTATAGTAAACTCCAAAAAGTTGGAAGCCGAAATAAGGACAATTAGTGATGGGATTCCTTATACATTACTCTTAAGCATTGAGGCTTTTGGGTTTCCAACTCTTGGGCTTGTACTGTACTTTTTGTACGAAGCTACAACAGGAAATCAGAAAAAGGAACCCAAAGAAGGGCGTTTTTGGGGGGCTAGGGTAGGAGGTCAATGTCTTCATCCTACCAGAAAGGGGCCCTGTTACATACCCTCTATATAGCCCTAAACCCTAAACCCTAAACCCTAAACCCTAAACCCTAAACCCTGTAGTTATAGCTTAAGGGAACCCCCAAGCCTTGTTCGAAATCCTAAGGCCTTTATATCAAGGCCGATAAAACGCACGACGACACCGTTGTTAAGCCCTCTAAAACCCTTTATAAGACACCATAGTAAAAATAAGAAGCCGATCAAACCCTATAGAACCCACATAGAGCCCGAAAAACAAAAACCGCCTACCCCAAACCCTAAACTCCAAACCCTAAACCCCAAACCCTAAACCCCAAACCCTAAACCCCAAACCCCAAACCCCAGACCCCAAACCTTAAACCCTAAACCCCAAACCGTAAAGCCTAAACCCTAAACCCTAAACTCTACAAAGCAAAGCTCAGAAGAAAGGCCCAGGGGACCCATCGAGCACCGCATTCCTTTGAAGGCCAGGGCGGTTTCTTTAAAGGGGGTTTAGGGGGGTTTAGGGTTTAGGGTTTATGGGTTTAGGGTTTAGGGTTTAGGGTTTGGGGTTTAGGGTTTAGGGTTTAGGGTTTAGGGTTTAGGGTTTTGGGTTTATGGGTTTAGGGTTGGGGTTTAGGGTTTAGGGTTTAGGGTTTATGGGGTTGGGGTTTAGGATTTAGGGAGAATTGCCTATCCTATTGTGGGGGGGCTCCTTATGATTCTGATAGTCTAGCATACCCCAGATCCCTATTCTAATTATGAAGGCCCCTATGTTAAACAATTGATTTGCGGTCCAGGGTTCCTCAGAGAGCTCGAAATTGTTGGTACTACGTGGAGTGTGTCTTTGGGCCCCCTACTATAATGACCGTACAATATACCACGAAATCCTATCCTGAACCCGAAACCCTAAGTTTTGAAGCCCCGTTTCTCCGATCCGATAGTGTCCTAGAAGCCTACTTACCTACTGCTATTCCTCGTATACCCACCTTAGTAACCTAGGTCTGGGCTTTGGAGTACCATACTTGAATACTTTTTTGGGGGACCTGTTCCTTAAAGGAAGCATTATGAAATAAAAGTCTATAATTTAGGGTTTAGGGTTTAGGGGTTTAGGGGTTTAGGCTTTTTTTTGTCCCTGGTTACTTCAAAGCCCAGAGGTAGGTTACCCGGCCTTTACAGGTTTGGAGGGAACTTGGGGTTGGCCTTTGAGCTTTGAGGATGTGCCCAGTGCATGTTGTAACCCTAAAACCCTCAACAGTAAATCCCTATACCCTAAACCCTAAACCCTAAACCCTAAACCCTAAACCTCAAAACAAAAGCCCAAACCCTAAAACCCTAAACCCTTAACTCTAAAGCCCGCGCCGTAAACTTCACTCCGCGCCGCTGTCCTGAGCAGCTTGCATGCTTTTGCCCGGGGACGAATTCAGACAAGCGGTTTCCCGTTCCGGGTTTTATAGGGTTTAGGGTTTAGGGTTTACGGTTTAGGGGTTTGAGTTTAGGGTTTAGGTTGAAGTGTAGGGTGTAGGGTCGTGGCTTCAGAGTTCTGGGTTTAGCACCTAAACCCTAAACCCTAA
>CAJNDV010010025.1:6002-18502 GCA_905221635.1 Symbiodinium sp. CCMP2456
CGCAAGCCCTATAAACAACCCTTGAACCCTATAAACCCTAAGCCCTAAACCCTAAACCCTAAACCCCTAAACCCGAAACCCTGAACCCTAAGCCCTAAACCCTAAACCCGAAACCCTACAACCCTAAGCCCTAAACCCGAAACCCTACACCTTTGGCCATAAGCCCTAAACCCGAAACACCACGCTTCTCAGCCGCTCACCAGATGCCCGGCGCATGAACGAGAGGCAACCTTCGGCTAGGCTCGAGTTCTTCTCTCTCCGGGACTCGGATTAGGGTTGGGGTCAGGGTTTAGGGCTCAGGGTTTAGGGCTCATGGTTTAGGCCTCAGGGTTCAGGGTTTAGGGCTCAGGGTTTAGGGCTTAGGGTTTAGGCCTCAGGGTTCAGGGTTTAGGGTTTAAGGCTCAGGGTTTAAGGCTCAGGGTTTAGGGTTTGGGGTTCAGGGTTTAGGGCTTGGGGTTTAGGGCCTGTTGTTGAGAATCGGTATGTGGAGTGCTAAATAGATGGGTCTGAGGACTTTATATGATGCCGACGTACATTATCCTCATAATTATCCTCATAATAGGCTATGTAAAGTCACAGAAGGTTTCGTTACTGGGTGCGGGGTTACCCTACCGACCCCTAGACCCCTCACTAACCCTCAACCCTAAACCCCTACACCCTAAACTGAAAGCCCTTAAACCCTAAACCCTAAACCCTAAACCCTAAATAAAAAACACTTCAACCCTAAGCCCGGCATCCTTCCACGCTCCTCCCCGAAGCCCGTGAATCATGGAACCCGAAAACCCTAAGCCCCTAAACCGCCTAAGTACGCCCTAGAGTGCTTAACTTAGGTTTAGGGTTTAGGGTTTAGGGTATAGGGTTTAGGGTTTAGGGGCCCCAAACCCTAAACCCTAAACCTTGAACCCTAAACCCTAAACCCTAAACTCTACTCCTTAAGCCCTAAACCCTAAACCCTAAACTCTAAGCCTTAAGCCCTATAAGCCCTAAGCCCTAAACCCTCAACCCTAAACCAACAAAAACCCTGAGTCCCCTAACTCTAAACCCTAAACCCTAAACCCTAAACCCTAAACCCTAAACCCTAAACCCCTAGACCCCTAGACCCCTAAACCCTAAACCCTGAGTCCCCCAACTCTGAGCTCAGCTGCGGGCCCTTGCCATGATCTGCGCAGAGAGACTGGCAGCGCTGGATATCCTGGCGATGGTGGCTTGGGGTTTAGGGTTAAGGGGTTTAGGGGTTTAGGGTTTTAGGGGTTTAGGGGTTTAGGGGTTTAGGGTTTAGGGTTTAGGGTTTGGGGGTTTAGGGTTTAGTAGGTTTAGAGATCAACTGTTACAGTTGTTGTACCCGGTCAAACCAACTTCTACTGTGCGAAAAATCGCTATTACATGCGTATTTGAAGACGACAAGCTAGGACTAAGTGACTAAGTGGCTAAGAGGACGTGGGGATTCTGTGTGGTTTTTTTCCATAGGATTCCACCACACATCGAACCACGAGGTGCTCTTGACCCTGAAACCTTAAACTTCAACTCGCCTTACGAGTAAAAGCCATCAGAAGCTTTCAGTCACCTTCCGTAAACCGCCGTCGGCTGCCTCGGTCTCCGCGACAAAGGCAGCGAGGATGTCTGTGCTGGAGATTCCATCCTCTATGCTTGGAGGTTCATGGGTAGTTATAAGTGGGCTTATAAGTAGGGTGACTATAGTTATAACCCATATTAGGGGGTTATAACCCTACTTATAACTACCCATGAACCTCCAAGTAGGCTGTCACAGGGAAGCATAGGTACAGTAGAAGCCAGAAAAATGGAACAGCATGCTTGGCCCTTAAGGCTAAGGCAGGGAAGAAGGTAACGCGCAGAGATCTCATCCCATGTTGCAACTTTGTGTTGTTCACTATACAACATGAGCGGGAGTTGGGCTCATCAGGCCCTTGACTTAGGGTTGCGAGGCAGGGCAAGGTAGCAACCAGCAGAAAAGGTGCACAACATGTTCGTGCACCGGCAAAGAAAAAGCTTGCACAGCCGTCCTTGAGAATTGCAAGAGTAATTCGAACTTTCGGACATCATGTTAACAGTCATACTACAGCGCCCAAAGCGTCTGCGACCTTGCCAACCCGAAGCTGACTCCAAACAACCCGAAAGATTGGCTCAACTAGCCTGCTTATGGACTCCTGCAAAGGCCGCATGCTGACCCATAACGACTACAGCTTGAAGACCCCCAGCAAGATCTATCCTTGCCTGGGCTCTACATTGTAAGAGTTGCTTGGTCCTTCCTCAAGTCTTAGTGAGTCCTAACTATAAAAAGCTAGGCCCATCTCGATCCCCCAAACAAGATCCCCAAAGAAAAACATTTGTCATGCAGAGCCTTATGTGCTAAAACAGTGTCAGCACCAAGCTGTAAGACTTGCAGATATCGCACTGAAGTTCACACTAAACCCTAAACCCTAAACCTTAAGTTCAGCACAGCACATTCCAGGCCTCTACAGACATCCTTCGTTGATCCATGATTTTACTTGTTAGGTTGAAGAAAAGTAAGCTTCTGGGGTAGCTGCTTTCTGGCAGACTTGTGCACTGGCCTCTACAATCTACAACAAGACCAACCTTCTAGAATAGGACACCATCTTCAGGGATGCGTAAGCGACTGCACCTGTGGGATGTTCATACTACAACCCGCTCGAATTTTCAAGATTCATAATATCAGTGGTCCTGGCGCCCAGAGAATGCACATGCATGACGCGGCCAAATCGAGAAGCCCTGCAGCCCGTTGCAGGTTCAAGCTGCAAAAACAAGGCTCAAGTGTTCACGCTTTCGCTGCCAGTATGAAAGAGGGACGGCGCTAGGGGCTTGCTGTCATATGCAAGTCCTGTAGCGAACTTGTCGATAATCATGTGAGGTCACGACATCCGATTTGCAACCCATCTCAATCTCACAGACAGTCACACGAGTAGGTAGTTCGAACCTTATATTGGAAACCTCGGCTGTCTACGTCTGTGACTTTATCTCGCTCTCGCGCTCTCTCTCTCTCTCTCTGTGTACATACATACATATAGACATGTGTGTGTATACACCATATGTGTACATATGTATGCATGTATGTATGTGCTTAATTCTATACACAAAAACTAAAGAGACATATTTATGTACAACTGGGTGTGAACATACATGTAATTATATACAATTATGCACCCACACCCACACATACCATACTCTCGCTCTCTCTCTCTCTCTCTCTCTCTCCTTCCGTCTCTCATTTGTGCCGTGCTTGTTCGGATACGGAAGTCTGGACTGGGAGACGGAACTACTGAGCTTCCAGAATACGACTTGAGCGCCAGACCTATCAAGTAAAAGCACCTGACACCACATGTATCCAGACTTTCCTGAGGATGTTGTCAATAATACTTGGGAAGACGTCTTGCCCTGCGCGGTCGTGCGAACAAGCCCCGAAGGGTCCATGCACCCAAAAGGTACAACATACTGTAGCCCTGAAGCACCTACTTAGGGCCTACCTAACTTAACGCCAAGGTATACACATGGACCCTTCGAGACCATGAAGAAGCGGAATTCCGGATGAGCCCCCTAAACCCTGAACCCTAAACCCAAAACCCTAAACCCTAAATAATGAAGAAGTGGAATTCCATATGAGCCCGAAACCCTGGGTGCAGTTCAGTGTCTGCCTCTGCGGAAGCCCAGAGGAATGCAAAGCTCCGAGCTCGCTTGGTCATGGCCGACACCAGATCGGGTTTGAAGGTGTAGGGTTTCAGCTTTTAGGGGTTGAATTTTACGATTTTGGGGTTGAGGATTCTGTGGCTTCAGATTTATAGCTTGGTGGTTTGAGGGCTTTGGAGTTGACGGTGCTGGTTGCGCTGATGTACGGACACACCCCGTCTTGCGAATAACTCATGTTTAGCCACCGATACCTAGGATTTTGTGCTGCTGGGCTGATGAGTATAACGATGCTGCCATGCTGTAGGGTTTAGGGTTTAGGGTATAGGGTTTAGGATTTAGGCTTTTATCCATGGTTCAATCTGACGTGTTTTGTGGCGCAGGGCACTGCTGCCGCTCTTGCGAACATGCAGAGCAGGTCATGGCGCCCTAGCTACGGCATCTGATGTCGCCTGGATTCTTCTACAAAGCTACTACGGTTTAGGGTTTAGGGTCTTTAGGGTTTAGGGTTTAGGGTTTAGGAGCCCAGGGCTTCAAGGGAGGTCCCATCTAGTTGAGCCATACCCTGCGCAGTTCACAAGGTGCATGTCCATGCCAATCCCTGCATCACATCACATCGAACCCATGTCACTGACTGTAGTCATCTGCGGGGTTTGGTCGTTTCCAAAGACAGTGCTAACGCAACGTGGCTGGGCTACCTCGCATCGCCAGCATCATGCGGTAAGCATAAATCCTGAACCCCATATACACCTTGAACACTTCACCCTAAACATTGAACCCCGATCCTTACACTATGAATCCTACTACAGTACCCATAGACCCCACAATAGTTCCTTTTGGTGGCTTATATTTAGGATCCTATTAGGTAGCGGTAATCCCAAAAAGGAACTACTATGGGGCCTTTGGGTATAGTGGTTTCGTGTTTAGGATGAGCTTAAGGGTCTCTTTTTTGGCCGCTACTCTTCGCACTCTTCGCGATCAGCCTGCAGCAGCGCGGTACCTCGGCTTCGAAGCCGTCTCTCATGACTATGACTCTGTTTTAGTTCTGTTTAGGGTTTAGGGTTTAGGGTGGGCTTATAGGGTCTATAGAGCAACAGGGGTTCTCCGGGCGGTTTTATAGCCCAACAAAAATCCAACCGGGGCGCCATCCAGCGTCTCTGCCTGCCTCGCGCGCTTCGCAGACTTCTCGAGGCCTAGGGAGGAGAGGCCGAGAGCGTTGGCGATGGCCTCGGGCTGACCGTAGGTTCTCCTTTATAATCCGAGTTACTATATAAACTACAATAAGGGTTACTATAATTAGAATTTGAGTTACTATATATACATTAAATGTTACTACCTATATTCAAAATACAGGTTACTATAATTAGAATAAGGGCTACTACCATCAGGGATCCATAGAGCTTAAGTTGCTTGGGTCGATTTTTCTGTTAAGGGAAACCCTAAATCTACAACGGACTTGAGGCTTTCGTTGTCATCCTCCGGGTCAGGGTTCGTCTATGGGAGCTAGGATTAGGGGGACCCTTGGGGATATAAACCCTCTCAATAAGGTCCCTTTTAAGAGAGCCAAAAGTAGGGTTCAGAAGGGGTACCCTTTAAGGGGTACCCCTGATAATGCTACCTAGTCTACTTGCTGGAGGTTGACAGAGTGAGCCCAATATAGAAGCCTAAATAATCAGAAAAGGGTTTAGGGGGGGTAGATTATGCTATAATTCATAATAAGGAACCCCCAAAACCCTTTTCTAGTTATTCAGGCCCCTATAATATTAAAACCTTCCCGGAGATTTCAACCGCTGTGTTTCACATGGTTCAGTCGGCGGGGTCACGACGGGAAGAACTCGATGTCTTCGGTTTCAACGAATCGAACCCATCGGAAAGCTCAATGCGTAACTCATTCGTTCGTCGGTGTCTCCATGGAACCCGTGAAAAGCGCAGGGGAACGAGCTTTCCGGCTGCGGGATCCGGAGTATGCACACTGCACACAACCTATGAGGATTGACTATATGAGGACATGACCCCGAACCTATATCGAAACCCTGAGCTCTATAGATCTTAACCTCCTGGGAAGGAGGAGTCATGTGCGGTCTTCCTGGCTGCAGAAAAGTGGCCAGGACGGAGCCTTCGCCACCTCAGTTGCGTAGAGTTCGATCAGGGTTTCGGGTGCAAGGCGTTGGGCTTGGAGTTTGAGGGTTTCGGTTTAGGGTTTAGGGTTTGGGGTTCAGGGTTCAGGGTTCAGGGTTCAGGGTTCAGGGTCTAGGGTTTAGGGTTTACGGTTTAGGGTTTCGGGTTTAGTTTGGAGTTTGGGGGAGGTGGGGTCCTCCCTCAGGAAACGAGCCCCCCCTTATACCTCTGGTAGCTTATATCTCCAGCTCTAAACCCTAAACCCTAAACCCCAAACCACCCTAAACCCTAAACCACCCTAAGCCCTAAACCCTAAACCCTAAACCCTACACCCCCAACCACCCTAAACCCTAAACCGTAAAACAAATTAAACCCTACACCTTGAAGCATTGCATGCAAGGCACAGAAAGGGTCCACCACCGTCAGGATGCCCTGCGCCTTCCTTTATTAAAGAGACGGGTTTTGGAGCTTCCGTTTAGAACTCAGGACTGGGTTTAGGGTTTAGGGTTTAGGGTTTAGGGCCTTAGCACCTATATGGTCTCTCAAGGTCCAAAGTAGGACAAAGTAGGAGTTACTGGTATGGCTTGGGCAAACATCCCCCCCCATGTTATTGCTGAGGACCCTTTGGGGGGCTCATGGAGGCCGGGAGTCTTTGGGGCTCCAATATCCCTTAGTTAAGGAAGATTCCTTAAATTATGGTAGGATCCTTAATATGATTTAAGGTATATTCCTTAATTAAGGGATACTGGAGCCTCTGGAGTCTTTGGGGCTAAGAAGGCTCAGAACGCTGAACCCGAAAGCCGGGAAGGTCTGAAACTCCTGGAGAGCCTAGATCAACAACCATAGCATGTTGTCGTGTTTTCTCGCATATTATAGTACATTATAGCAAATTATAGCATACATAATTATATCTAACCATTATATAGTAAAGTATGCTATATAACATATTCTACTATCCTTGAAGCTTTTAAGGGCATGGGGCTCAAGGTTCCTGCTAGCATCCGCCGTCTCCCGATAGCTTGGTCCGCGGATTTTCAAACACTTTCTCACCAGCAGATCAGGGCCCTAGTCTTGAGACAACGACCCTTAAGACATCCAGGGCACCCTCATAGAACCCTTTAAAAGGAACCCATGTAGAACCACTTCAAGGAGACCCTTCAATACCAAAAGCCCGAAACTCAAAACTGCGAGCCCGGCTCTCTGTTTCTTGCTCTTGCTGTTCTTTTTGCGTCCTTGGGTGTGTCTTACTATCTTACTGGGAGGCACCCATGCCATACATGAAACCTACACCATCTACAAACCGTGCATGCATTCAGCCCGACAGCTGAACCATACATGCCATGCGGAGGCCCTACCCGCGAAACCCTGCCGCAAACCTGCCTACGAATGACAGCCGACAGCCTGCACGCTAAAGCCTCAAGCCCACACTCTATAAGCCCTAAACTTCCTAAACCCCTCACCCTATAGTCCTAAACTTCCTAAACCCCTCACGCTATAGCCCGAAGCTTCCTAAACCCCAAACCCTAGAAGCCCTAAACTTCCTAAACCCCACACCCTATGAGCCCGAAACTTCCTAAACCTCTCACGCTATAGCCCGAAGCTTCCAAAACCGCAAACCCTATAAGCCCTAAACTTCCTAAACCCCACACCCTATGAGCCCGAAAATTTCAACCGACGCCACTGCAGCCCAGGTTCAGGTAGCTGCAGGCCAACTGCACTGCATGAGCACCCGAGCCCGAGGTCCAAGTGGAGAGGCCCTTCCCTGGGATCTTGTTTAGGACTTAAAGGGTTTAGGGTTTAGGATTTAGGGTTTAGGGTTTAGGATTTAGGGTTTAGGGTTTGGGGTTTAGGGTTTAGGGTTTAGGATTTAGGGTTTAGGGTTTAGTGTTTAGGACTTAGGGTTTATAGGGTTTAGGGTTTAGGGCTTATTCATAGGGTTTAGGATTTAGGCTTTAGACTTTAGGGTTTAGGATTTAGGGTTTAGCATTCAGGTTTTAGGGTTTAGGATTTAGGGCTTAGGGTTCGGCTTGAGGAACACTCGTACACAGGGCGTGCTAGTTGGGTTTCGAAGTGAAATGAACTTCAATTTACAAGAAGAGAAAGGACCGAGCTACGGATCACATCTGGAAAAGCACCGCGATCCAGTGCTTCGTCGGCGTCCTTGGCAATGGGACTTGAGGATCGCGGCAAACAAAGCAAGAAATTCCGGGAGCCTATGATCACACTGAAGCCGCAAGAGGCTGGGGTCCGACAGAACCGCGAAGACAAGGATACCCAGAGACTCCAAAACCTCTTAATTCAGGAATATACCTTAAACTATAATAGGAATCCTAATATGATTTAAAGTATATTCCTTAATTATGGAATATACCTTAAACTATAATAGGAATCCTAATATTATAAGCTATATTCCTTAATTAAGGGGTCTTGGAGTCTCTGGATACCAGAGCTCTGAGGTGGATGAAAACGCCGAAAGGGAGCGCCAGTTGTGAAGCACAGGTAGTGCGTGTAGCCGGCCTTGGTGTAAGCCGTAGGGTTTGGGGTTTAGGGTTTAGGGTTTAGGGGTTATAGGGTTTAGGTTATAGGGTTTAGGGTTTAGGGTTTAGGGGGTTTAGGGTTTAGGGTTTAGGGTTTAGGGTTTAGGGTTGAGGGTTTAGGGGTTATAGCTGTAAGCCGTAGACATGAAGGGCTTGGGGTGGAGGATTTGTTCTTTGTAAAGCATCCCTAAACCCTAAACCCTAAACCCTAAAACCCTAAACCCCAAACCCTAAAAACCTAAACCTTGAAACTCTAAACCCTAAACCCTAAAACCCTAAACCTTAAATGCTCGCAAGAGCCAGGGTTCATGATCTACAACACAGCCCATGATTTGCTTGCACCATAGCTTACTCTCGGAAAGAGCAACGCCCAAAAAGGCTCCATGTAGCTCTACAGCATACACATAGGTGGGGACCCCTTTATGGCCTGGGTATATATATATATATATACTAAACCCTAAACCCGGCCTAAACCCCTAAACCCTAAACTGTATGTATACATATATATATATATATATATACAAATATGAAACATATGCACATGGAGTCTTAGGGAAAGGTGAACCGTTCAGGACCGATGTCGCCTACGACGCTCGGGAACTGAGCCCACGAGCCTGATTCGAGGTGCGCAGGGTACCGATTTCGGGGTTTACAGGGTTTAGGGTTTAGGGTTCTGGGTTTAGGGTTTAGGGTTTTAGGGTCCCTAAACCTAAACCCTGAACCCTAAACCTTAAACCCTAAACCCTAAACCCTAAACCCGGGTTGAGGGTTTAGCAACCTTGAGCCCGGAATATCAACAACACAGACCCCCAACACCGGACTTCGACGCCCTGGCGCGCTGAATCCACTCCGGCCCCCTGCTTGCAGCTTGCCGGAGAAGATGACCTGGGATACTTCGGTTTTTGTTTTTTGTTAAGCTCCTTTTTTCCGAAGCCCGAAGGTCCCGAAAGGCTAGTACAGCCAGGACTGAAAGCCACTTGTCGACCCCAGGGAAAAGGATACTTCGGGGTTTGGGGTTTAGGGTTTAGGGTTCGGAAAGCTTAGGGTTTAGGGTTTAGGGTGTAGGGTTTCGGGCACTTAGGGGTTTGGAAGGTGGGATAGTCAACCCCAAAAAGTTGGACACCGGATTAAGGACAATAAGTGCTGGGGTTCCCTATACATTACCCTTAAGGATTGAAACCATTGGGTTTCCAAGTTTTGGGCTTCAACTATAGGGGTTTGGAAGGGTTCAAGGCTCATGGGATTTTATGGGGCATGGGATGTTGTAGGGTTCGGGGTTTGTGTTTACAGGGTTCAGGCTTAGGGCAAAAAACGCCTCAGAGATGTGACGAAGCCTTGCAAGAACTGTTCGCCCTCGCAAGGTAGAGTCTTTAGTAGGTAGAGTCTTTAGGATGTTTACAGCCTAGGGTTTAAGGGTTTGGGCCATACCGAAGTGAACGAACATCGATATTCTAGCTCTGACGATGACTCGCAGTGGTGTCGTCTTCAGTTGTCTCACGACTATTTCTTAGGATTTGGAGAGACGGTTAAGGCTCTAGAGACTCTAGAGATAACTTAGACTGCCCTGGCCTACTTGCATTTAGGATGCTTATTCATTGTACTTGTCGGGCTTTATCTGAAAGGTGGAATGGATTTGGACTACATATAAGTGTACATGTGGGTAGTCCTCTAAATTAGGGTGCCTTTTTGGGTCCCCAATATAGTACGGCACCCTTATAAAAAGGACCCCAAAACGGACCCTAATTTAGAGAACTTCCCATGTCGCTAGACTCGGCAGGATGAGCTGAGGCACCCGGTGCCACAGAAGTCGTGCGCGGGGCCTGGGGCGCAAACGCTAGTTAATAGACGAACTCAGGCTTTGGCGGCTTGAAACCCTGCAGCAGCACAGTCACCGTGCCGGACTTGTGAGCTGTTGGCGCGTGTTTCAGCCGAAAAAACCCGATGCTATCACTGCAAGATCGCCCTCCGACAACTAAGGACTATGTGGAATTCTATCCATTGACAAAACAGACGAGACAGATGTCAAGGCTTTAGCTGGTCCTTTGGCACTAATTAATTAGGTTCCGTTCCTGAGCCCGCGGCACCTGTGATGCAGCTTGCAGCGCTAGATGGGCTTTGTCCAGCCACTGCCAGTAGCTGCCGCCAGAGGCATTTCGCCCATGCTGACCATCACGCGTTACCTGCGTCCTACATTCAATGATGAGCTGAGTCTTGACCAGTATAGTGGCTCAATGCTTCAATATGTTGTAGGGAGGCTGTGGCCGTTTTAGGATGGTAGGCATGAAGGGTTTTCAAGAATACTTGCCGCTGGAGGTATGGACGCGAAGGTCTACAAGCCCTTGAACGGGTACAGTCAAGCCTCGGTGCTCGGGGATTACCAAGTGCGTGTCATGCTTTGCCAGTTTCTGCACAGTCAGGATTTTATGCTCTCCCAAAGCCTTTCTGACATAGGGACCAGGTCCTATAAAGTGCCAGCAGAGCTTGGTGCCAGGGTGCTTTGACGTCTGTTTGCATGAAGATGGCTCGCCCATCTTCTGGAATAGCCTCGTAACGTTTAGGGGATAGGCGGTATACGGTTTATGGATCCTAAGGTTTTAGGTCCTAAAGAAGAGGATTTGCTTAACATCCGGCCTCCTCTGTTTCATGAAATTAGTAACAGGGTAAGGATCCTAAACCTGACACGTGGCTTCTGCTTACGATGCTGGGGTCCAGGGGGCTTTGGTCGAAGGAGAGACTTGCACAGCCCCTCCCTCCCATCGTTCGACGTGGGTTGCCGTTGTTTGGGTTCTACGCTTTATCTCCGTACGAGGGGCTTAGCATGCTCTTGGAATTTAAAGAGACGTTGAGTTTTTTGGGAAGCTGCAGTGGCTATCATCACAAGAGCGCACTTGAACTGAGGCACCCTTTTCCTCATTGAATACCATTCAACATTTCTGGGCTTTGGATTTCAACAAGTTAGGGTCTGAACCACCCAAGAGCCAGGCTCGTGCTTTGCGGTTCCAAGCCCACCACCTCCTAGCCGGGCACGATGTGAAGCACAAGCCAAAAACCGAAAGCCAACAAAGGAACTCCAAACCAAGGATTCTTGCCGCAGCTCGGGCTAGCTCTTTGCGAAATTCCGACCCGGATTTTTTGCTTGACTGGAACCCCAAAAGCTCGAATTACATCCAGAGTTTTTGATGTTCTACGACTGCCGACCACAGATTCCAGTTGTGATTCCCGTAACGGTTAAACCCGCATGTTGAATGACATACCTCCACCTTGGATTGTGGCGCTGTCTTTCTCTGCATTTTGTCAAACGGGGGGGGCGGAGGAGCTCACTGTCTTAGTACAGAATCCTAACCATGAAAGAAGTTATCAAAAACACGGTTGCTACAACCCGGGTGCTGGACAATACTCCGGAGCTTACGGGAACGGTTTAGGCTCTGAGAGAATGTCAGAACTGAGCAGAGCAAATGCATCTGCTGCTAGGAAAGAAACACCACGAACTAAGGATGCGACTAGCCTGCTTCAGTCTTGAACGTCAGTATGGCTGCTACAGCAACTAGTGGTACTACTGGTGTTGCTGCGACAGCTGTTCTCTCTTTCTCACTGTGCCTATCCCCGCGATTAATGTAGCGGCCTGAATAATTAGAATAGGATTTTGGGGTGGAGCGGACTGAATGTCTGGGAGAATAGGGTTTTGGGGTATAGTATGCTATGATTATAATAAGGAACACCCCAAAATAGCATAGGTAACTACTAAGGGCCCCTATATTAAACCCACCCTTGGGCCATGTTCAATGGCGGCCTGTAAGACGAGCTTCACCACTGTTTGGAACCAATCGATGTAGCCTCTGTGGCAAGGAGGCACTGCCCAAAGAGAGTTCATGCACTTTTCCAATTTTCGATCAGGGTTTAGGGCTTATAGGGATTATTGTTTGGGGTTTAGGGATTATGGCTTAGGGATTGAGGTTTAGGGTTTAGGGTTTAGGGATTAGGGGATACTGCAACGGAATGGCTCTGTGAGGCTCCTTGTACTACAAGGGTTTAGTTTAGGGTATCAGTGTCGACCTAACCTCGTAGTATGTACTTCGTCCCCACAGAACCCGTGTAGGAATCCTTCATGGCCTGAGTATACATTACATGCCCCTTCAGGGTCGCCCAAACACAGTCTCAAGAAGGGTCCTCACCAGATATTGCACAACA
>CAJNDV010010025.1:49437-69713 GCA_905221635.1 Symbiodinium sp. CCMP2456
GCTCGGCATGAGCTTCAAGCTCCATCGCACACCAAACCGAGGCTTCTGGAGAAGAGCTCCGTGAAGCTACTATAGGGGCTTTAATAATTACCTATACTATTTTGGGGGGTCCTTATTATAGCTATAGTATAATATACACCAAAACCCTGCTCTAATTTAATTCTATTTAGGCTTCTGCATTGGGGTCCACCCCTTTAGACCCTCAACCCTTTCCAACGCTCTTGCATTGCTACAGTGCGCCGCAAGACGCTCGGATCGCTCAAGCCCATACCTTAACCTACCAAAACCTACTTTGGACCCTAAAAAGAGTCAAAGTTGGGAACCGGACTAAGGACAATTAGTGCTATTCCCTATGCATTACTCTTAAGGATGGAGGCAATTGGTTTTCCAACTTTTCGGCTTCTAGTGTACACTGGAGAACCTCCCCACAGAAAGCCAAGAACCCAAGCGTCGGTACAAACTCACTAAATATTTCTGGAACCCCCAATCCCAACTCGTCTACCTCCCCTGAACCTTTGCAAAAACCCTCCCAAAGAAAGCGATAGCGCACCCTAAACCCTAAACCCCTAAACCCTGAACCCTAAACCCTAAACCCGGCCTCCTGCGCCCACTGCGCGACGTCCTCCACACTCCAGGCGCTAAGTGGACGCACGGCGCGCTGGGGACTTGGGTCCTGGAAAACAAACTCATTGTTTAGGGTTTGGGGTCTGGGGGTTAGGGTCAGAGTTTAGAAGGTTTAGGGTTTGAAGCTTAGGATGTGGGGAAGAGGGTCAGAGTTTATTGGGGTTTGGGGCAAAGGGCTCAGGGAGCAGGGCTCTATTTTTTGGTGGGAAACGATGCCTTTAGACTCAGATGCCCAAGCTCTGGAACTCTGCTCCCCAAGCCGATTTCAAAGGTAATCCGAGGGATCCAAAGGACCCAACAATGAGGCACTTAGGTTTAGGATAGTATAGTTTATTAGGCGCTGGGATCTTGAAGGTTAATAAGGTCAAATCATCAGTTGGCATAGCATAACATAGGGGCCTAAATAAGTACCTACACTATTTTGGTGGTTCCTTACTATAACTATATTGCAATAATCTATCCCAAACCCTATTCTAAATATTAAGGCCCCTATATTACACCCACACTGAGAGCCGCATGTTCCTTACTTAAGGACGGGCTTGAGGCATTTTCCTTGATCGTATGGATCGAGTGTTAAAGCCTGTGTGTTTATCAGGTGTCGGAGAAAGTTCAGAGTTTATACCTGCAGGTGTAGTAAAGTTAGCGTTTTGATGCTGTAAGTCCTGCATTACCTTAAGGACCCTAAACTGTGGGAATTATGGTATCTTCCTCATTATGGGTATTGCAAGATTTAGATCATCAGCCGTACCTACAGTCTCCATTGCAGCTCCTTTTAGGGGTTACCTTATAGGATCCCAAATATAGAATTGGTTAAACCAAAAACAGGAACTACAATGGAGACTATAGGTACTATCTTTCTGTGGGCTCGGTTGGGTGAAGGATCCCCGAGGCACCAACTGAGCCACCTTCCCAGACCTCAACCCGAGCCCCGCTTCTGCGCACCCGATTGCCAGACCTTAAGGTCCATGGTTTTAGGGTTTAGGGTTTAGGGTTTGGGATTTCTAGGGTCTAGGGTTTAGGGTTTAGAGTTGAGGGGTGAGTTTTGCAGGCTTAGATTCAATCTCTCAGAGTGAATTTAAGGGCGAGAAACCCTACAACCCCAACCCTAAGTCCCGAACCCTTCAACTCGAATCCATATGACCCTTTTAGAGAGGTTGGGAGTCACCCCGGCGTGTCCTCTCTCTGCGGTGGGCGGCTGAGACTCCGACCTAGACCCATCCAGCCGATGTACCCCGAGAGCCCAATATCCCTCTACAGCCATACCTTTATCTAGATCTATCTTTATACCTATATATCTATCTGTATCTATCCAGCTATCTACATGTGTATACATATATATATATAGATATACATATATATATATATATATGTATATATATATATAGAGATGTCTGAAAATTCGAGAGGATGTTGCAACCCTAAGCCCTAAACACCAAACCCTAAACCCGAAACCCTAACCCCTAAACCCTAAACCCTAAACCCCTAAACGCCTTAACCCTAAACCCTATTTCCTTAAATCTCAGGGGACGTCGGCTCTCTGGGAGCCACGGAGTTGAGAAGTTGGGGCAGGGGAGCCAGAGACTCTAATATCCCTTAATTAAGGAATAGGGTTTAGGGTTTAGGGTTTAGGGTTTAGGGTTTAGGGTTAATAATATGATTTAAGGTATATTCCTTAATTAAGGGATATTGGAGTCTCTGGGGATGATAACAGGCTTTGGAGGGGCCTCAGCAATGTTTAGGGTTTAGGGGTTTAGGGTTTAGGGTACCTTTGGAGGGGCGCTATCAATGGTTTGAGGGTTTAGGGTTTAGGGGTTTAGGGTTCAGGGTTCAAGGTTTAGGGGTTTGGGGGGGTTTTGTGTCTCTTGTGTTGAGCAGAACGTGCCGTAATGCCCGACAGTTATAGAAAGGCTGTTGATACGGCTGATGGACAAAATCCTGCATGACCTTATATACCTAAACCATGGGATTTGTGGTACTAAACTATATTTGGGTCATGCAGAATTTTGTCCATCAACAGTATCATTCCAAGGCTTCTCTCTGAATTAGAAGTGCTTGGCTCGCTCGTTCGGACACTACACTGCTAAACAAGCAGACAATTAATAGGTTTTGGGTTTAGGGTTTAGTTCTGGTAGTTTGTTGCAAACCATACGAACCCTGAACCCTGACAGGTGGTCTCCGAGGTATGGATTCAGATATGAGCCTCTCGCCCATAGAAACTCTGTAATACTCTGTATTGTTGATATGGGTAGTTCTCTAAATCAAGGTCCCTTTCAGGGTCCGAATTTATAAGGGCGCGGACCCAAAAAAGGGACCCTAGTTTAGAGAACTACCCATATGACTCATATGGTTAAGCCCCGGGACTCGAAGATTCCTTCAGCTACTAAGGAAGGAACACTTGGAGGTTCATGGGCAGTTATAAGTAGGGTTATAGATCCCCCAATATGGGCTATGAGTATAGTTACCCTACTTATAACCCCACTTATACCCATGAACCTCCAAGCAATCTCCAAGATTCGAGAAGAGGGATCCTTCACAAACAGGCCATCTGGCTGGGTCCAAAGTGGCGGAAGTAATCAAGAAGGTTCAGTCATTGCTGAAGTTCAGACTATTCAGACACAACCCCCCTCTACCTTAAACCCGTTGGCCGGAAACCCAAGTAGCTCTGGCTTCGAAGCTCCAGATGCAAACCAAAGCTGACGACGGAGAATACAGGGTCAGCCCACCCACCCACAGCCCTAAACCCAAAAACCCTAAACCCTAAACCCTAAACCCCTAAACCCTGAGGTCCTACAAACCGAAACACAAGGACTTGAAGGCGCCGGCAGCTTCACCCGGCCTCAACCGCTCCAAAAAGCAGGGCGAAACCCTAAACGGCCCAAAGCCCGAAGTAAGCCTGGAACCCTGTCAGGACCCTTAGTGGTTGTGGTTTAGGGTTTTCAATTACTGAAACCGTGGGTTTTTAAAGTATATGGTGCCCTCTACGGCTGGGATTCTCTCTACCCTACTCCACGCATTTAGGGGAACGAAGATCACGATGTCCCAACTTCCGGTCGTCTAAATTCTCCTTATGCCTGCAACCCAAACCTCGACCCTTTTCCTTAAAGCCCTAGACTCCAAAACTCCCCTAAACCCTAAACCCTAAACCCTAACCCGAAATCCAACGCACGTGGCCTTCCCGGCCTCGGGGCGACGGCACGCCCTTGTCGCCGGCCTCACGGCCTCCACCCGCGGTCACTGTTCGGGTTTTCAGATCCCCGGGGAGAATGAGATTGTATCTTGGCTGACTTCTGAACCCCTCCTAAAAGTTAAACTTTTAGCCTACTTATTCTAGTTCATATAGAAACCCAAAAAGTTAAAAAGTGCTAAGAGCCAACCGGAACGCCAAGACATTAGGGCACCATAAAAGCTGACAGAGCTGTAGATGGGCTGTCCACGCCCCGCCGGGCTTTGAACGCAAGATTTCGATCATATACATCAAGACATACATAAAAAGAGACAACTTTTAATGATTGCATACAAAAAAGGCAAATAACATAAGTAAACAAGTAAATAACTAAATACATACTATATAAGCATGTATGTATCCATAGCTAAACGCATGGCTTTGTAGTCGTTTCCGATCCTCAAATAACTCAGCTGACTGGAACTACTACCCAGAGAGCACAATACTGCCTGAATTAAGGAGTACACGTTCCATCATACTACTGAAATGGCTAGTCTTAGATCGGTTAGGTAAGTAAGTAGTACTGGGTTCTCTGGGTGAACCGTAGCTAGCAACCCTAAACCCTAACTAAACCCCTAGCCTGAAAGCCTAACCTCCTAAACCCTAAACCCTAAATCCCTGAAAGCCTAACCCCGAATCCCTACTTGGAGGTTCATGGTTATAAGTAGGGTTATAAGTACCTTGATATGGGTTATAACTACAGCTACCCTAATCATAACCCCACTTAGAACTACCCATGAACCTCCAAGTACACCAAGACCCTAAATCCTGGATGCGCTGGCCTCTGGTGGCGACGGCCCGTGGAGGCAACGACTGCGATCTCTGCGCCAGACATCTCCGCAGGGCCTGGATGGATCCAATGTAATGTAGGGTTTAGGGTTAAGGGTTGAAGGTTTAGGGTTTAGGGCCTTATAATCATTAGAATAGGGTTTTTGGGGGTTCCTTATTATAATTATATTATGATTTGCCCCAAAACCCTGTTCTAATTATTAAGGCTCCTATAGTAGGGGCCTGAATGCGGCCTGAATCGTGACCCTTACCCTCAAAGGACCCATCTTTAAAGGCTTTTTGGGGCCCAAAGACCCTAATCCATGAGGCTTTTGGGGCTATTTTGATGCTAAGGGCTTTTCGTTAGAATCCTTCGAGCCATCTTTGACAGGTTGACCCAGGGCTTTAGGAGGTTTGAACGGATTTTCAATTAAGAGGAAAAGGGTTTCAGGTTACATATGGGTATCAACATAACATAGAAGCCTTAATAAAAAGAACAGGGTTCTGGGGCCCATTGTCCTATAATTATAATAAGGAGCCGCCAAAATAGTATAGGTAATTATTCAGGCCCCTACATTATAGGGACTCCAGACAGAGTACGCCCCCTGATTGTTCAGACCTGGAAAAAACATCAAAGTCTGTTTAGGGCGTTGAGAAAAAACTTACCCAACCCGGGGTTCTTGTCCGGGAAGCCTCTCCGTCCAGCTAGTCAAGGATTCTGGGTTTGGGTGCCAGCATTCAAACTTCAATCAAGATCCTTGGACTATGCCACTTCCCTTCCACAGAGACATGTATCAGCCGGAAAACTGTTTAGACGAAGGGTTGAAACAAGTGAGCCGACCAGTGCATATGCCAAACTGCCTCAAAGGGTGACGTGAAGAGCTCGAACGGCGCGTGTCAACTTCATGAAGAGAGCTCACCCTCCCCTAAACACTAAACCCCTAAACCGTAAACCCCTCAACCCCTAAACCCTAAACCCCTAAACCGTAAACCCCTCAACCCCTAAACCCCTAAACCCAAGAACCCCGAAAGCCCAAGACCTTCACTGTCAGCGTGTCGTCCTCAACGATTCGTGCCTCCTGGGCATCGCAAAGATTCTTGAAACAAGCCGAATGGTGGAGCCATCTCTGCTACCCCGAACCCTAAACCCTAAACACTAAGCCCTAAACCCTAAACCCTAAACCCTAAACTATCTACGGTCAACGATCAGACTCACACACTCGAAAGGATCATGTCGTGAGTAGCCTTGCATGGAATCCGCGACCTGAACTTTATGAAAACAAAGGACCGCAGCTTAGGACAGCCTTTAGGGTTTAGGGTTTAGGGTTTAGGGGAGTAGGGTTTAGGGTTTAAAGTTTAGGGAACCCTAAACCCTAGACCCTAACAATCATCTCAGACAACCCTCGTCGAACCCGTCTGACACCCATGCAGCATGCATACAACTCCCCTTATAGCATCCCTGAAAACCCTCAGGAAGACCTTCAATAACACCTACTTGGAGGTTCATGGGTAGTTGTAGCTAGGGTTTTAAATCCCCTAATATGGGTTATAACTACCGTGACCCTACTTATAACCCCACTTATAACTACCCATGGACCTCCAAGTAGTACAATCCTTCTGAGCCCCGCGTAAAACCCTTGTCGCAAAGACGAGGAGTTACATCCTCCAACAGTGTGTCCTCATAGTCCAACTGACCAGCCGGGCTAGGAGACCTGTTAAGCTGACTCACCGGGTTTAGGGCTGAGGGTTTAAGGCTTACGGTTTAGGGTTTAGGGTTTACGGTTTAGGGTTTAGGGTTTAGGGTTTAGGGTTTAGGGTTTAGGGTTTAGGGTTTAGGGACCGGCGGGCTTTGAAGGGTTTTGTAAGGGTTCGTTGAGGCTGGTTTTCAAGCTTCCCTGGGTTGTGTAGGAATTCTTTTGTGCGGCTTTAGCGTTCTTCACGTATTTGACTAGGGTCGGTAGAAGGCTTATGAAGGCTTTCTACTCCCTCACCCTTTTCCCCTTCTTTGCTTGCGGGTCGTAGGGTTTAGGGCCTCATGCTTTACGTTGTTGGGGTTTCGTTCACCGCTCAACGGGAGCCTGGGGCTTGTACAGGCCAACCGAAACTACTGCTTGTATCTCTGATGCTTTTGGGCTTGTGTTTCGGGTGTGTAATTATATACTATACAAGTATTTGGGCCTTGGGGTGCATATAGTCGAAGGTTCCGAGCACCACCCCCCAATTTGCTGTTGCTCTACAATCACGCGTCGCCAAGAAGCTAAAGAAACCCTAAGCCCTAAGCCCTAAAACGTCAAGCGCTTGCTGTTGCTGTGTAGGCGGGATTGAGGGTTGCTGCAACGGATGTCAACATAAGTGTTCCGAACGCTTTCCAGAAGCCGAGCCTGAACCCTAAACCCATGCCTGGGTGAGACCGGCGACACTGGAGGAGTTTTGGGCTCGCCCTGGCAGGCACAATAAAGGCTTTCCAGGTGCCTTAGCAATAACAAAAAATAGTTCATTATGATCATAGCGTTTTGGTGTCTAATATTGTGGTATGAGCACAAGAGTGACTATAGCGAGATACAGTTCGTAATGACTCCGACTTGAATTTGCTTGGATTAATTCAGTTGCAAGCCTATCATGTGTTCATAATGCAACACTGATGCATTGCCGGCTGCTGTAACTTTGTTATCGCTTCGCTAGTGTGTACAGACATCACGCACTGATATTTTGAGTATACGGTTGACATAGTGCATGTGCATACATTTGAGTTCTCGCATTTTAAGGGCACCAGCACAGAATTGTGTGATGCAGCATGCAAGCCACCAAGTAATCAACATAAGGCATAAGCGCGCACTCTGAAATATTTCGACTCAACATTGCTTGAAGGTTTTCGGACATCGGGAGTCCCGCTTTTGGGCTGCAAAGCTTTTTGCCTTCCAGGCAACAGACGCTGTTTCTAAGAGGGGAGGGGTGCAATCGGTAGTCATCATACTGGTACGAGTGCCCGTGCCAGTAATGGTCTGACTGCTGAACCTGACAAGAGCTACGACTAAGAGTACCAACACCGTCAGAGGAAGAGCTACCCTACATCAAGCCCTCCAACCATCCCCAGCACACTTAGCCCTAAACCAGGCCAACGACCTAAATAACCACTGAACTCCACACCCCTTATCGGCCTGAACCCTAAACGGCTAAACCCTAAACCCTAAACCCCTAAACCCTTTAAATGCCAGAGTCCCCGGTACGAGAACAGCCGCTTGCCTGGCTCGCCAAACGCTCTGCCCGGACTTGAGCCTGCCACACATGGAAAACATCATGGGGTTTAGGGTTTAGGGTTTAGAGCTTTAGGGGTTTAGGGGTTAGGGTTTAGGGGTTTAGGGGTTTAGGGGTTTAGGGGTTTAGAGTTTAGGGTTTAGGGGCTTACAGTTTAGGCTTTTAATGCGCCCACCGAGGTCGGGCAGAGAAAAATGGTTGAAACATGTGCAAACATACCCACATGTACCGAGGCGTGTACCACCCTAAACCCTAAACCCTAAACCCTAAACCCGTTCTCGTGGAAGTAGGTTCTATTCTGTCGTATGAAGCGACGTGTGCTGTCACTGTGCTATCGCAGGCTCGACTGTGCTAAACTGGTGTATTCGTCAGAGCTGAACCCAATAGGATCTACCGGCTGGATTATTTGCGGACATCATCACACCGGATAAGACTATCTCATACCCATGACCCCACATACCGCGGATCCGGATGTAACCCTCCAAACCCATGGCCTCCTCATCGTTCCATGTTAGCTCACGATCGCCATCAAGGTCTTGTTGAGGACTGCGCGGCGGTTTCTGCGGGGCCGCGCAAGTGCTCAGGAAGCTCATGTCAAAAGGCCCGACAGACTAGACCTGCCTTCCAAACCCTGAACGTGGTAAATCCTAAACCCGAACCTCGCATATTATAACACCCTCAAACCCTGATCTTGCGCCTAATCTGATATTAATGTTTGTGGGTTTCCGGTTACATGTGAGTGAAGAACTTCTAACTTCGGAAAGATGCATCTGTGCACTGTGAGGGTCGAAAGAGGGAGCCTTGATGATTAGAGATTGGAGTCGGCGTCGTGGGGTATGCTTGTAGTCTCCTTTAGGTTCCAGTTAGGATCCTAAATATATGTTTGGTTAAACCAAAAAAGCTAGAGTGGAGTCTATACGAACTCTTCTACAATTACAATACAGAGACCAGAGGAACGGTATTCTGTCCCAAGTATTGAAGCCTCCATAGCTGTTGTGATGAAAGGGATCGGCAAGCCCAAACAGCCGCATCAAGAGTACTGCTTTCAGGAAATACTGATATCATACTGGTATCAATGATTCAGACACGCCCTCATGAGCCTTTGCCCAGAGTCATAAGCCCTAAACACGAAAAAACATCTTCAGGTGATAGAGTTGTTCAGGATCCGGTGGTGCATAAACAAAGTCGACCCCAACAAATCCGAGAGAAAAAGATCCTTACCCTATTCAGGATTCTTGGATAAGGCAGAACTATCTCTGAAGACACCACACTACGGCATAAAAACCCTTCGAATCCCTAGAACATCTTAAGCAACTTCGTAAAGTCTCCATGCGTGGGCACCCCTAAACTTGAAGAGACCTCCGTTTCGGGCTGCGCAGACCTGGAGATCGGCTGGGTGAAGGGAGTCCAATTGTGTCTGGACCTTGGAGGCGGCTTCCCTACTCTAGGGCCCCAGAAAAGCACATAAGCAAAAAATAGGATAGAGATATCCCATATAAATCCCCTTATAATGAAGCCCAATAAGGTAGGGATATCCCGGTAAATTGCTTATGCTTATGTCCTTTTGGGGTTCCTAATACTCTAATTGTTAAGGCCAGTGCTGCTGGCCCTACGGGTCCACCTTCCCTTAGAGTATAATAAAATACTATATGCTAGAGTGTGTGTGTGTGTATACATACATACATACATACATACATACATACATACATACATACATACACATTTATGCACATACATATTTATGCACATACATATATATATATATACATATATATACATATATATATATATATGGACTACTTCATACGGACTTTGCAGTTGAAGGCTTTCAGGGTTTGGGAGCTTTAAGGTCTCTGCAAGCTCAACGGCATAGTTTTGTTTGCTTTTGGTGGTGCTTAAGGTTTAGGGTTTAGGATTTTACGGTTTAGGGTTTGGGGTTTTAGCCTTCTTAAGGCCTTTAGCTTGTCAGGTTTCGCGGCTTTACAGGGTCTAGGCACCGATCCATGACACTCTTGGCTTCGCCAGGAAAGGGGAGTGCTCTTCGGGATCGCTTGTTGAAGACAGCTGCATAATTTGGGCGCCTGAATGATTAGACTGATTAGAATACAGGGCTTGGGGTGTATTGCATATGCGGTTACGTAGCTAGAATAAGGTGGCAACTACTTTGTACTTAAGCACTATAGCTGTTCAGACCTTTACGTATTGATGGCGATGTGTACGCCTCTATATCGATGGCGATGCGTTGCGGAGGTCGGAAGCATTGGGGTGCGACCCATCCGTCAAAGTCTAGGTGCATTGCATGTCATTAGGGGTCAGGGTTTATAGGTTTTTGTTGTTTTTTGGTGGGCCCTTTTCCACCTGCATAACAGACAGAATTCCATACCAGGAGGAGCCAGGTTTATAGGGTTTAGGGTTCAGGCGTTCTTGCATGCTGTCTCTAGAAGCCCAGCTACCTATCTAATGGGTTGATAAGCCATGGCTGAACAGCGGTAGCAACCCACCACATGTTCTAGGGGTCTCAGAATCCGAATAGGGTGTTGGTGTATTCTTATCGTAAAATTAGAATAAGCGGCCCTATCGGGAATACTACTGGTAATTACTATAGTCATGGGAACCCAAAGCAGCACCGGTTGCGATATCCCAGAAACCAATAAAGTAGGAATATCCCAAGCACAAGTTTATGTTTGGGTTAAATTGAAAGCTTTGGAGAGCGGCTAAGCTCGTAAATTTAGGGGCTTCGCATGTGCGTCTGCAAGTATCATCGCCACCGCGAGTTGTGCTTAGAGTTTAGGGTTTAGAGGTTCAGGGTTTGCAGCTTTGATTAGGGTCGCAGAGGTTTAGGGCCATGGGGTTTAGGGATGCTGGGAAGGCCGAGCACTGCACAGCCTGGATCACATCGCGCCGGGTCAGTTTGTCCTCGTTCGTGTCAGGGGCCTGCAAAGCTGCAGGCCCTAAACCCTAAACCCTAAAAGGCCCAAAACCCCAGAAGCTAAGCCTTTGACAACCCCATGTTTCCGTTGCAGAACCCCTACAGAATCCAAACAGAATCCTTATAGAACCCTTGTAGAACCATGATAGGTGCTTCAAGGGAATCCCGGAAGAGCCTGACCCTTATATGCATCGTTTAAAGAACCCCTATAGAAATGATAGATCCTTGAAAGGAAGCCTTAACGGAATTTAGGGTTTAGGGTTTAGGGTCAACCCAAAACCCAAAACCCTGATCCCTTAAACCAAGCAGGGATAAGGAAGTTTAAAACTTCACACAGGAACCTTGGGGACCAAAAGACGGTTAAAAGTATGGGACCCCTAACCATGTAGCTTGAATCCCTCTATGGTATATGAACTTTTTGGGGGCTCATCCCTAAACACTAAACCCTAAACCCTAAAAGAGTATGAATCCCTATATGGTATATGAACCTTAAACCCTTTTAGGGTTCATCTCTAAACCCCAAACCCTAAACCCGAAAAGAGTGTGAATCCCAATAGGGTATATGCACCTTAAACCCTTTTAGGGGTTCATCTCATTTTTGAGGACCCTAAACCCTAAACCCTGCTGCAATCGAGCCTGATCCTCCAGGGAGATGGGCTCTGTCCCTGGCTCCTGCACGCGGCGTCTACGACCATCTGCCGGGCAGCAACTGAAGGGTTTAGGCTTTATAGGGTTTGAGTTTTAGGGTCTAGGGATTTAGGTTTTAGTGTCTAGGGCTCAGGTTTTAGGGTTCAGTGCTTATAGGTTTGGGATGTTTTTTGAATGCGATGGGCCCTTTTTGTGTTGCAGCAGGCTTTTAAATTTTAGAGTTTGGGGAAATTTGTGCCCCCAACCCAAAACGGTAAACCTCGAGACCCCTCAAGCCCCACACAACCCAGACCATCAAAACCCCAAAAGAGAACACACCCGTTTGGACAACTGTAAGGCTCAAAGCCGAAGAACCTCGAAAGCCACGCTCTTGTTGCTGCGGGTCTTCAATACCTGCGCAGCCGTGAGTTTGCAAGCTCGGGGTTGAAAGTTCAAGGGCCACCCTAAAGGTCCCCAGGGTTTAGGGTTTAGGGTTTAGGGGTCCGTTCACCCAAACAGTATTTTGCGTTCCCCAGGTTTTTTTGACTGCAATAGCCCCCCTTTCTCCGCAGAAGCTCGCTCACAGTGGAGCCTGTAGGGTTTAGGGTTTAGGGGTCCATTCACCCAAACAGTATGTAGCGTGGCCCCAAAAGTACCTGGTAGAGGGAACACTTACCGGCCAAAGTACACACTGTCTGGGCACCTCGACCCTTAGGGAGGACCCACAGAGGGCCCTAACGGTCTCCGCCAACGGGTAATATAGGGGCCTTCATAATTAGAATAGGGTTTTTTGGGGGAGCTCCCCAAAACCCTACTCTGACTATTAAGGCCCCTACAGTGTTTGGGGGGAGAGGCATGGAGTAGTGGAGCGGTTTCGGCGATACCTAAAGATTCCATGTACCGAATTTGAATTTGACGTTTTGCTTCCTCCTCGACCTAGCTTTCTGGCTAAACGTGAACCCTAAACCCTAAACCCTAAGCCCTAAACCCTTAACCCTAAACCCAAAGCCCTAAATCCTTAACCCTAAACCTAAACCGCCAGCAGTTCTATCTGCATGCTGGTGTTTCCGGAGCTTCGGGGAGAGAACCTCGAGTCTTGGCTTCGGAAGGGTTTAGGGTCTAGGGTTTCGGGTTTAGGGTACTAAACCAGAAGCCCCCACACGACCTAACATAGGGGCCTAAACAATTACCTACACTATTTGGGGTGGTTTCTATATTAGAGTTATAGTATAATGGGCCCAAACCCAGCCCCAAACTGTAGAGTCTAAGCCCTATTTATTTAACGGAGCTAAACCCTCGACCCTATCCCACAGACACACAACCGTTTTAGGTCTTCGGGCTGTGGGTTTAGGGCTTAAGCCCTAGGTTTGACGGGTTAGGGTTTAGGGCTCCAGGGAACCCTAAACCTAAAACCCAAAACCCTAAACCCCTAAACCCTAAACCTTAAACCCCTAAACCCCTAAACCCCTAAACCCTCAACCCTAAACCGAGTTCCCACAAAAAGGGGAAAACCCCGCCTTGAGGTCGCCTTGGAGGGACTCCTCGGGGCGTACTGTGGGGGCCGTAATAGCTCAAGTAGGGCTTAGGGGTATATCACCCCCAGGCTTGAAGGGTTTAGGGTTTAGGGTTTAGGGGTTTAGGGGTTTCGGGTTTAGGGGTTTAGGGTTTAGGGGTTTAGGCTTGAATTGGGTCACCAGGCCCGATGTAAATCCATGAACCCCAAGTCCAGATTGATCCCGCATCGCCATGATCAGTGACACCGTCGCCATGACCTTCTACATCCCCATAATAGTCATCATGGTCTTTTTCAGGGGCGTTCTGAGCAACAGTCTCTTGAGCAGTTCATCTATACGGCCGACTGCAACTTCCACGAGAAGGATGACAAAGACATGAGCTGCTTGTTTACGAAAGTTCGTTCATGCATCTCACTACTCATGCTTGCCACAATGTTAGCAGTTGTCGTGTGCTATAGCTTTCAGCAGATGCAGCATGACAGTCTTAATCTCTTCACAATAAATGTTGGCTATGGGGATAACATGTCATGGCTGCCTCATAATGATATTATCTCACAACCAGTCATTAACGTTCAACCTGCAATTTGCCACAGTCACCGGAACATTGCTAAGCAATCGATGGAATTTCGGCCCGAGATGGTTGGACCCCACAGACTCTCACATCGCCAGGACCCCCGCCACCCTGTATAACCTCTGTGGGCCGTGGATCCGTTGCGAGAGGGTAGGTAGGTCGTCACGTGTACAGTGTAGAAGAGAAGGTAACGTGGTACATAATCCGCGATAATCCCCATCTCCTTCAAACACCAAACCCTCCACCGACCTCTACCCCCCGGAGCTGGAGATATCCCCCGAACCCTACACGCTAAACTGATAAGCTCTAAACCCTAACCCCTTATTTAAATGATAAAAAACCCCGTGGGTCCTGAACCCTAAACCCCCAAACCCTAAACCTTAACTCTGAAAAACTCTAAACCGAAGCCCCAACCCTTAAATCCTAAACCCGAAACTCTGAAACTCTAAACCCTCATCCAACCCCAAACCCGAAATCCTAAACTCCAACCCCAAACCCTAAACCCTAAACTCTTAAACTCTAAACCCAAACCCAAACCCAAACCCCAAACTCTAAACCCCAAACTCTTAAAATCTCTCAACCCAAAGCCTAAACCCCCAAACTCTAAACCCAAAGCTCTAAACCCTGAACCCTAACCCAAGCCCCAAACCCCTTAATCGTAAACCCTAAACCCTAAACGCTTCAAAACTCTAAACCCTAAACCCTAAACTCTAAACCCAAACCCCTAAACCCGAAGCTCTAAACCCTAAACCCTAAACCCTAAACCCTAAACCCTAAACTCTAAACCCTAAGCCCTAACCCAAGCCCCCAACCCCCCAGAAGCTGCCTTGCTCCGCGCGGGCTCGCGATGCTCGGGGGCGCGTTCTGGCTCCGCCTCTTCGGATTCGGGTTGCGGGTTGAGGGTTTAGGGTTTAGGGTTTACTTTTTGGGGTTTAGGGTTTAGGGCTTTTGGGCTTTAGGGTTTGGGGCTTTTCGTGGTTCAGGTTTGGGGTTTGGGGCTTTTCCGGTTGAGGTTTGGGGTTTGGGGGGTTCAGGTTTGGGTTTGGGGCTTGTCGGGTTCAGGTTTGGGGTTTGGGGTTTCTGCTTTAGGGTTTAGCGTTTAAGTTCTACGGCTTTTCGGCTTCAGGTTTTAGGGGTTTTCTGAGGCTTTGGGGGGTTTAGGCTTCAAGGTTTGGCATGAGGCTGATGATGGATGTGAGCTCAGAACTCAGACCAGCACCCAAATCCTTAATCCAAAGTCCTCCCCCATGGTTTAGGGTTTAATCTGGTTTAGGGTTTAGGGTTGGGGTTTAGGGTTTAGGGCCTTTAGGGCTTAGCTTGGTTTCCTTTGTGGCATGAGGAACATGAGATCCTCTGAGGGGGTACTGCCGGGAGCAGGGTAAGCCTTCAAGCCCCTTGGAGTGCCGCGCGAAACTATTTTTAGGGTTTAGCGCTGGCGGCATAGAGTTTAGGGTTTAAGGTCGGTTTGGACTTAGTGACCATACTACGGTTGCTGATATAAACTGCAGTACTTCGAGGACCCTAAGCTATGGGAATTATGGTATATTCCATCTTCTGGGTCATGCAGGATTTAAATCATCAACCGTATTGTTGACAAAGCGAAATACGCATCCTGCATCACGGGGTTTTCAGAGAATTAGTTCAACTAGGCTCGTGAGGGTTTAGTGAAAAATCGCAGGTTTAGGTTGCACGGCTTTCGAGATAATAACGACGACAATAACTCCCATATAGTTATAGTCAAAGTGCTTCAGGCCATCCATGTCCATCAAGAGTCAGTGTCGGAGGTTGGACTCCAATGGGCAGTAGTGTATGTTTTCGTCGGAAATTGGCCCAGGCATGTTGCAAAGCTGGTTGACAAGTTGCAACCTTTAAGTACAAGTCGTGATCGGACGACATGTATGGCACCAAAGATGAAGTTTACACATCAGACAGGGACCTTAATAGTTAGAATGTCGTTTGGGTGTATATTGTACTGAAATTATGATAAAGAACACCAAAATAGTATTCGTAAGTATCTGTTTAATCTCCCATATTACCCAACCCCAACCGAAGCCATAGTAAAGCCCCGAACTGTTTCGGATCGCCTCGCTGTTATCTGTGAGCTCCTCCTCCTCCGCTGTAAGATGTGAGCACAGGGCTTTGAGGCTTGGTCCTTCTGCATCCTTCTTGCAAACCCGCCGGGATTCTCTCAACCCTGACATAAACCCGAACATAAAACATCGTCGGAAGAGATCTCTCAACCTAGGAGGGCGGGCTTGGTTCCCTAAACCCTAAACCCTAAACCCTCCTGAATGATCAGACCTGAGAACCGGGAAACGACTCAGTGCCCTCAGACCCCGGCCCGGCTGAGCACCCCTAAAACCCTAAAAATAGCCCGAAACCCAAGAATGACCCTAAACCCTCCAGCCTCAAACCCTCGGGCCTAGACTTTTTCCCGTAGCCCTAAACCCGAGGCCCGAAACCCTAAACCCCGAAAGCCCTAAAGCCCTGAAGCCCTCAACCCTAAACCCCCAAAGCCCTAAGCCCTAAACCCTAAACCCCCAAAGCCCTTAACTCTCACCCCGAAACCCTAAACCCCCAAAGCCCTAAGCCCTAAACCCGTAATCTAAAGCCCCCAAAAGGATCTCCTCGGAACGCTCGTGGTTCGGATCCCACACCTGCGGCAGAAGCCCAGACAGGGCTTGGGACTTTGGGGTTTAGGGTTTCAGGGTTTGGGACTTACCTTAAGAACCCAAAACCTACTTTTTTTGTAGGGTCCCTATATAAATCCCATATTAAGGTTTATAATAAGAACCTACAAAAAAAGTAGGGTTTGGGTTCTTAAGGTAGGTTGTAGGGGTGTATAGGGTTTAGGGTTCAGGGTTTAGGACTTAGTGTTGAGGGGTGTCGGGGTTTAGGGGCTTAGGGTTCGTGGTTTAAGACTTAGGCAGAGTCTTGCTTTACTTGCGGGCTCAAGGGACCCAGTAAGTCTACGGCCTAGAAATGGCGTTCTAGAAGTGCACCAAGACTATGTAGGGTTATCCTTTGTACAACGTTACTTGCAACCTTATTACTTACTACGTCCGCTGAGCCTTGAAGTGGGGTTTAGGACTTATAGGCTTCCGGGATGTAGTTGATACGGTTTAGGGTTTAGGGTTTAGGGTTTAGGGTTTAGGGGTTTAGGGTTGAGGCTTAATGTAGAAGCCTAAACAACTATACCCACATTCTTCTCAGCGTTGCTTATTACAATTCTGTTATAAAAGGAGCCCCAAAGCATATTCTAATTACTACCTTTAGGGGGCTCATATTTAGAATCCTATAAGGTAATCCCAAAAAGGAACTACTATGGGGCCTATGGGTAAGGCCCCTTAAAGCAAGACCCCGAGTTCAGGATTTATGGGCCTAGGGACTCTCGGCTGCTTTCGCGGGCTTGGAGCTTGTGGGGCTGTGGTTTTTGTTGAGGGCTCTTTGACTTTGGGGTTCAGGGTTTAGGGTTTAGGGTTCAGGGTTTAGGGCTTAGGGTTCAGGGTTTAGGGTTCAGCGTTCACTTGTGGGGCTGTGGTCTTTTGAGGGCTCTCTGACTCCGGGGTTTAGGGTTTAGAGTTTAGGGTTCAGGGCTTAAGATCTGCAGATGGCAGCTTCAGGCATCGGGGGCTTCAAAGGGACCAAGAAACTCTATAGCCTACCCAGAGGCTCCGTTGCAGTTCCGTTTGGTGGCCTATATTTAAGATCCTCTAAGGTAACCCCCAAAAGGAACTACAATAGAACCTATAATCCTGAACCCCTAAACCCCTAAACCCTAAACCCTAAACCCCAAACCCCTAAATCCTAAACCCTAAACCCTAAACCCCAAACCCCTAAATCCTAAATCCTAAATCCTAAACCCTAAACCCTAAACCGTAGCCTAGTAAGTGTCGAGTACAGGAAGCAGGGGCCCTCATGCTGCTACCCCTAAACGCAAGGTGCCGATGCCATTCACGACAGACTCCCGTTCCGTGGAGGACATATGCGTGGCTTACCTATGAACCCCTCCTAAAACTTCAACTTTTAGCCTGCTTGTTCTAGTTCATGTAGAAACCTAAACAGTTCTAGTCCTAGGAGCCAGCCAGAAGAACGCCAAGTATGGAAGCCGAGTTCAAATCCCCAAGCCGTGCGTGTCGAAGGTCCGGCCCAAGCTTCAAACTTAGGGCCATGAGCCCTGAATCTGTGTAGTTCCTCCGAAAGACGGCGAGGCACAACGTAGTGGTATACTAAAACCTCCCCTAAACCCCAAACCCGACCCTTAAACTAGCCACAACTACGCCTCACAGAGCTTTCAGAAGGGTGCTCTTGAAGAATGTTCAAAAGGACCACTGGACAATGCGATGATTCAGCGCTAAACCCTAAACCTTAAACCTCAATTTTCTTGACACCGAAATCCGAAGCTCCAACACAATGTAAAACAAGGAAGAACCCTACACCCTAAACCCAAAGGTCCTAAGAAGTCCATCCCCAAAAGCCCAGAAAGCTACATACTGTTGATGGACAAAATCCTGCATGACCTTATACACCTAAACTATGGGATTTATGGTACTATACTATATTTGGGTCATGCAGAATTTTGTCCATCAACCGTATGAAGACAGTCCTCCGAGACTGCTGATGGCCGGCGGTCTGAATAGCCCATAGAGCTTCTTGCGATTGCGATTACCCAAGCAGCAAACCCTAAACCCTAAACCCTAAACCCTAAACCCTAAACCCTAAACCCTAAACCCTAAACCCCAAACTGCTGAAGCTGCTATGATGTTTCCTGCTCTTCTCACGACGATGATGCTGCTGCTGGCTTGTGGGTGTAGTTTGTCAGCTTTATGAACATGCTTCTGACCTTTGCCCTGTGCTTCATCTTAGCCAAGGGAGCAACTGGCAGGCAGTGAAGTCCGCGAGCCTTACTAATCTGATGGTGCTACATCCTCAACTGCAGTGCGCAAGGAATGCGCGGAACAGAACCAAAAGGACCCGCACAGCACATCCTCCGCTTCCCTCTCTCCCTCTTCGGTAGACCTGCCCTCCGCCGATTGATGCAAGAGACTCCGGGTCTGAATCTGAATCGGACGGAGCACCGGGACCTCCCGTGAATGAGCTCTCGATGGTTGTCTCTGGACGTTCTTGTCCCCTCTCAGGTATCAAGTTCAAGAGAAATCGTGAGGACCACAAAGGAGCAATAATTCAGAGCACGGCAAGAGCCAGCAGAGTAAGCTATCAACGCTGTCTCCTGCTACATACAAGCCATCGAACGAATCGAACCATGTGAGCTTTCGATCCCGGAAGTCTAAACCCTAAACCCTAAACCGTCGTGAAAGATGGCCGCCCTCTTCGGGCTGAAGCGTCTAACCTTTTTTCCACACCGCAGCCCATTAGCTCTGGCATACGTGGATACGCAGGCCGGACATGACGAGCAGGGTTATGAGGCCTGACATACCCTCAGGGTCCATGTACCAAAATACCAGTAGTATATACATTGGCCTTCATGTAGTTCTTATTTAGGTACTTTGGGGCCAATGTATATATTAAATGAGTACATGGACCCTTAGACATAAACTGCTCTAGTTCGAGCCCTGGGCGCAATCCCACTTACTGTGCCAACTTCTGCCTTGCCTACCTACACCTTCCACCCTAAACCCTGAACCCTAAACCCTAAACCCTAAACCCTGAACCCTAAACCCTAAACCCCACACTACAAACGATGCTCCGAGGAGCTCTGGAGAAAGCAAAAGGCTCAACTCACTAGACACGGGGTTTGGAGCAGACTGTGTTTGAGCCTAAATGCTAAATAAGGACCATAACCCTTACCCTCAAAGGACTCAGAATTTTGAGGCTCTTGGGCCCACAGACCCCATTATATGAGGCTTTTAAGCGATTTTGATGCTAAGGGCAATAATTCCCAAAGAACTACTCACCAAAGCTACCTAAACCCTAAACCCTAAACCCTAAACCCTAAACCCCAACCCCAAACCAAGACCGCCGTACCGACTCAGCCATGGGAGCCGATGGGCCTGCGCAAAGCTCAGTTGCGGTAGTTCGGGGTTTAGGGTTTAGGGTTTAGGGTTTAGGGTTTAGGGTTTAGGGTTTAGGGTATAGGGTATAGGGTTTAGGGTTTAGGGTTTAGGGTTTAGGGTTTAGGGTTTAGGGTCAACATAAATACGAATGGCATTTCTTACCCTTACCCTCGAAGGACTCATATTTTAAGGCTTGTGGGCCCAGAGACCCCATGACATGAGGCTGCTGGGCGATTTTGATGCTAAAGGTTAGTTTAATATCATTATAGTCTATAATTATAGTATAAATACTACTGGTATTCCTTTTTTTAATTAGTATCGTATAAGTACCCGCAACCGACAGCATTGTTGATTCATACGGCTTCGGCTTGAAGGTCTGATTCCATATCCGCCTACGTGTCTCTTTACCTAACTACGTGTATCTATGAAATCAAACCTTTTAGGGTTTAGGGTTTAGGGTTTAGTGTTTAGGGTCACATGTGACTCAATCACATGTAACCTCTTCTGAGCTTGTCCTTGTATGTATCTATCTATCTATCTACCTGTCTGGCACAGTCTTTGCATTACATACATGCATGCGTCCGTGCTTGACAAGCAAAAGAACATACATAGAACATCAAACATGCATGCGTGCATGCTTACATACATACATACAAACCTACATACATACATGCCCACATACCCATGCACCTGCAAGACTGCATGACTCCATACATGCATACATGCACACGTGCATACATAATACATGCAT